>BSBK01005503.1:0-269619 GCA_027943335.1 Chamaecyparis obtusa | reverse complement strand
CATAAATCATAACATTAAATATCCTATTAACCTGAACTCTAACCCTATCGATAACACTAACCCTACCACTAACTCTTCCTTGAACCCTAAGTAATAACACAAAATGACCTACTAAACCCTAAAACATAAAATGTCTACTATGTTTCACTACAACTACCACTAGCTTATATATATATATATATATATATATATATATATATATATATATATATATATATATATATATATATATATATATATATATATATATATATATATATATATATATATATATATATATATATATATATATATATATATATATATATATATATATATATATATATATATATATATATATATATATATATATATATATATATATGCACCTATTTTCTTTAAGTTGCAAGGTGCAATAGGTGCCTAAGAAGGATTACTCTCGGCGTAAATTATATATATATAAAAATATATATAAGCTAGTTCTTTACTAGACTTAGGATGACTCTTGTCTGAAGTAACGCCAATTTCAACTTCAATATATGGTAGCATATGTGTGGAAGGCAAGTTTTCTTATCCAGACAAAAATGGATGATTTACTTGGAATATAAGCCTTTAACTAGATAACCATTGAGGAGATGTGTAATAGTCAAATAACTTTGAAATGTTCTTGATAGGGTTTAATTGCAATATGATGATGGCGTTATAAAATATCTTGTAGAAAAGTAAGTACCAATCAACTGTCTAGATCGATTCATTTTCTAGATTTATTTTTCACGAATAACAATATTATTTATATTTTAAAACTAGTAATTACACCTTGGTGTGCAATAGGTACTCCGAATTAATAATTGGGGTAGTAATTTTAATAAGATGAATAATTATAAATTAAATTTATTAATTTTAAAAAGATAAATAAATATAAATTTAATTTATTACAATAAAATTTTAATTATTATTTAAAAATCAACTACACATAAAATATACAATTAATGATATAAATAGAAAATATATAACAAATTATTAAATATAAATATAATATATGATATAAATTTGGTCGATAATATTAATAAAGTATACCTATAACATTATTTTGAAATTAACTTTAATATTTTTTTACATTGTATACAATATAGTATATAAGAATAATATAATTTATGTATATCAAATATTATATATAATAATAAATATGACACTATAATATAATGTGTATTATATAAAATATATTGTACATTTAATATATTCAGATTTACTTCTTTTCACATTTGCCTGACTAAATTTATCCTTTCAAACGTTTACCTAACTAAATATAATATAAAAAGCTTTGCCATGTATTTAATTCCAAATATTGAAAATTGAACTGCTATAAGAAAATAAATTTACACTTAAGAAGACCAAAATACGAAGCCCTTGCTGTCAAAAACCCATAGCCACATTTAGTTACACACAAAAAAAATAAGAAGGAAAAAAGAGGAGGAGGTGGACCTCCAAATTTAATCCATTATTCCACCACAGATTTAGAAGCAATAAAAGCGGCTACACTTCTAACAGGCACGATATTTCCACCAAATTTGGCAGTGGCGAGTCTTTGCTTACCACTTTCCTCTTTATGTTTCACATGCACCAAGAGTTCATTTTGAAGTAGATGGATTTAATTGTTCAGTCGGTGTATGTCCAAGTGATCTGTATTATTCCATACAAAGAATCATTAACTTTTCAATTAAAAAAATCATTTACCTCAAGAATTGTGTTCTGACGAAAATGATTCACGATGAATGCACGTCTTTTCATACATTACTACATTTGACCTCATTTCTCTACCAAAATTTTCAACCATCAATTAAAAGGGTTTAGGTTGGTCGGATTATAAAAGGAAAAATTCCTTTCTTTTTAATCCATGCCCGTGTTAGTCAAAATTTTGACCAATATCATGTACGTCAAAATTTTGACCAACACGAGCATAACTTTAAAAAGAAAAAATATTTTGTATCTCATTTCATTGTTTGGTTTTAACTTGGAGTGCGTGAAGGAGTTGGAGCCTGCAATTGTTTGAATTGTTATTTGGTGAGAGTAAAAGGAGGACCGCCTACTTGCGAGGGTTGCCACTGTGATTTGGTGTAAAAGGAGGACCGCCTGTAAGGATTTCCTTACTCTACATTTGTCTGGCATTGTTTTATTGGTTACCTGCTTAGGGGGCATGAGCAATGTGGTAGGGCATCATGTATTTGGTATTTGCTAGCACATTTTTTTATCATTGTTTATATACATTTGATTCAGAGATGAACTTGCAGAGATGAACTTGCAAAACCCTAAATTTCTGAATCACCGCATCATGTTTATGATTGTAAGGTTGGAAGAGCAAATATTGCAAACAAGATTGAGAAAACTATTTTTTTAATGTTTTTTTTAACTGGTATTTGTTTTCTGCCGACTTCGTGTGGATTGGAATGTCAAATCTAACTCCATAGGAAGTCTACCTAGAGTCATAGCTTTCAATTGCGACCGGTCTGAGATCATTTGGTGGAGAAATCTGAAAGAAATCATGTGACAGTCATGTATAGACCATTTTTAACATAAAACTAGGGAAGTTAGCTTTCTACAGTCAGCTTTCTATGGACTCTTTTAGACCAGGTGTGACTGTCTACACACTATGGCTTCAGAAGTGCTTAAAAAGACCCCAAATAAAAAATCAACCATAGACTCCTTGCACTCCCAAGACTTCAAACCTTCATCAATCTTTAATAATGTCTAAAAATGAACAAACCTCAAAGGAATAGGGTTTTTTCCACCGAGAACCCCAAAATCCCCAAATTTAGCACTTCTAAACCCTTAATCCAAGGGTTTCTTAAATCTCCTATCTC
The DNA here is from genome assembly GCA_027943335.1 of Chamaecyparis obtusa. Lineage (NCBI taxonomy): Eukaryota > Viridiplantae > Streptophyta > Pinopsida > Cupressales > Cupressaceae > Chamaecyparis > Chamaecyparis obtusa. The sequence goes on along the minus strand of BSBK01005503.1, from coordinate 266,782 downwards.
TGATCACTTCTAGGTCCAATAGGTAGTTGTTTCACCATTAGATGATCATTATAAGATGATCCAAATCATAATCTATTTTTCTCCTTTGGACCAAATGGTTACTGCTATAGCATACCAAGCAAATTCATTAAGTTTCCTCTATAAATTATGGTGATCACCCAAACATCCTTCCTTCTCATTACATTAATGCATCAGGGAACTATAGTACATGTAAATACTTAGTCATTCCATGTGTTATAGTGGTTAGAGGTCATGGTATGACCATATTCAATTGGAAACTCAAAAAACTATCAAAGGAATGGCTAAAACTACTTTGCCAGTCAGAATTAATTGAGTAAAAATATAAATACAGACCTAAAAAATGCATAGATGTGGTCTAGGATAAATATCTAACTATTCCAAATGCATTGAAATGTAAGACACTGACAAAATGAATCCAAAATCACTCTAAGAACTCAAGGAAATTGCATTTGAAAGAAGTTTATTTATCAAAAACTCAGTACAATCTATACGCCAGACCTCTTCTATTGTACAATGAAACTTTGGCATATTTTATGGAATCCTAGAAACTACCCCAACCAATCCCAATTGGTTGGATGGATTAGTTTTCACTAAAACATAACAAAATCCAATTCCCTCCATTTTCTAATAACCGTTGCATTTCAAATTTTTGAATTTGCAACATTACTGCAAATTTGGAGTTTTTGAAACTTTTAAAGATAATGAAGCCTTAAGACTTTGAAATGTGACCCAAATGAACTTATTAAGGATTATTAAAATCAAATCTAAACTATTTTAAACTTGTAACACCAAATACCATCCTAGGCTCTTATTTTAGTCCTAAGGCCTATTAGGCCTTTTAAGATTTATTACATATTTGTCATTTGCATTGCATTGAATGACCTTATAGGCCATTATAGGTGCCAATACATTCCAATTGATGTCTTTAGATGTCATTAGGTGCATGGCTGTCATTATGGACTTCTGGTAGTCTTTGGATGTTCTAGGTGCCCCTGCACCATGTTGACCACCTTTGAAAGGATTCTTGCCCCAAGAATCAGTCCTGGCATTGAATGTCTAAGTCTGAACCAAAAATTTCAAAAAAACATTAGCCAACTCGAGATATGAATACATTTCTAAATTCATTAAAAAAATTCATATTACATCTCATTAAATAATGTTGAAGGCAAATTGGGCAATAAAAGTGAAAATATTCTGCCTTCCAAACGTGCACAAAACTATTCAAAACTCCAATGAAATGTAACACCATATCCTAGCAATCATTTGAATCCATATCAACCATAAAAATAAACATTTTTCAACAATATAGTCAGACTGTACCCTCATAGGCAGTGACTGGTAGATTTCAAATGAATTTACATTTTCATTGCTTGAACATAGTTTACATTCACTATTATGATCAAGAATCAATCATTAACTTGGTCCATTCCCAATACTCATTAACTTATTTTACATTCACTGTTATGATCTCTATAATCTGGAACAATGGAGTTTTTAATTTCTAGTTTTTGGATTGTATTTATTTTGATGTTATGTAAATTTAATTTAAAAATCAATAATACCAATACAAGTATAAGCATTTCTAAGTGGATTTGTATTCTTAATTCAATTCATGCAAGAATATGATGTACTTTACATACTATTAAATTTTTGACAAACTTTCACATATTAAATTTTGAAGTAGAACTAAAGGAAATGCATTGTTGTTAACTTGTTATTAATAAAAAAATTATTGGAAAATCAGAAATCAGTTATTGTTCATGTTGTAAAACTAAACTATTTTAACTAAAGTATACATGCGGTTTTTACGGGAAGAGGTTGAACAAACTATAATCTTGAACAAACTAAGCGGAATGTGTAAACATTTGCTACACTGTCTCTTTTCTCTATGATTGATTATAAATATCATGTTGTTTTATGGCACTTTCATTAATTGTATCATGGTTGTTCTCTACTATTGTACTTAACCTTTAACATATGTCCAATTATTACAATGACTTGCACATGCTTGTACCTTGTGGTTGTTCCATCTTCTTATGTGATTGTTTCTGATTTAAGGCATGATATGTCAATGTCTTCTTATTGTATTTATTCCATTAGGACTTCAAACTGAGTGACATTTCCTTTTCATATGAGCATAGAATTCAAAATTGCCTCTATAGAAGAAATTGTTCATTAATAGTAGATAGATGTTTTTTTCCTTATGATCTCATGATAATGGCCATATTCAATAACTCTATAACATGATGGTTGTTCCTTTTAAGAGAGATGATTGTTCCATTCTTCTAAAAACTACACTTTATTATCCTTTTGACATGATAGCATTATATATCAGAAACTTTGAGGTTCTCTTACCTTTTGTATGTAATGGCTTCACCTCTATGTAGCTAAATCTCACTTTGAAAATGATCTTCTTTTAGGAAACAATGAAAGTCCTCTATGGCTTCATACTTATTGTGACTTCCCATGGCGCACTATCATTTCTTGGACACTGTATTTTTCCAATTCTTTTAAATTGTCACTGTCTTTGAAAATTAATGTCATATGTTGCTTACATTTAATTCAATTTCCATATTAATTACTCTCTTCGGTTGTATTAGGAACTTTTTCCTTAAGCATGTGTGATGAAAACCTAGATATAGATGGGCATTAATGCATTAATGTTCAATTGAATGCCTTAATGTAGCTCCCAGAGAAAGGCCATCTGGAAGCTTTAGAGGAAATAATTTGTACTAGGTATGGAATCACCTCCACTACAATGCCAAATTCTGATGTGTTATTATCTTCAATTGCAATTTTCTTTTGCAAAAATATATTGTATATCTTTACAGACTAGACAATGTGACTATACAACTCCAGAATATATTCTCTATAATCTCTAATTACAAACTGAAGTGTAAATTGAAGTAAAGTCTTCCTTGGATAAAATTCCAACTCTTGTCTACTAATTGCAATACTTACATTTATAGTTCACGTGACTTCCCTATGGATTTGTTAGAACTAAAATAAATTTGTTATATGCTACTTGGCCAACTATGCCTGGTCATCCAACTAGGAGACATGTCTTTTGGGAGGTAAAGACTCATATAAATGAAAGATGAAACTCTTCATCCAATGATAAAAAATAAAATTCAACACAAACATCTTTGAATTATATCCAGACAGTAGCAGACTATATATAGGCAGCAATAAATTAGATGTAATTGCTTCAACTTCACATTTTTTATTTACTTCAGCATCAAGAATAATATCCATAGATTCAGTAGTCTAGTGAGGAGATTTTTGTAACTCCCAAAATAATAATAACTCCCAAAATACTTATCCTTTTGAATGTTTCGTGGTCTAGTGAGCATGATTTGTGTGTGTATTTGTAAATCTTGTATAATCATATAATATTTATTTTATTTTATTATATACAAGATACTACTAATGTTTGTATGTTTACATTTTATATATTTATAGCCTGTGAAGAAAGTCCACACCTGGCAATATGAACCCAAAACAAAATAACGAGACACTTGCTAGATTTGTTAGATTCTGCGAGAAGCGAGAACCGAGCCAAGATCTGATGTCAGTCGTAGATCATATGCAACTTCACCCAACAGATGATCGAAGATCAAAATAGCAGAATGAAGAGAAATCTGAAATGAGAGAAAAATAGAGACAAGAGAAGAGAAATTGCAGAATACTCTCAATACTCCCACGAACAATCACCGAACTAGCTGAACTAGTGAAGGTGAGAGGAGAGTGCTCAATATATAGAAATATAAGGGCAAATACATCCAAGAGGTGCATTAACTCCTACACCCATAAAAGGTGGGAGGTTATCACCTACTTGGTAAATGACAAAACATGTGGCATAACCTCCTTAGGTGAAGACAGAGAGGAGGTGGCACATAAAGCCAAAAGAGGGTGAGAAACCCAACTACCCCATAACCTACCTAGGTAAAAACAAAAGAGTGGTTATGAGAGGTGGCACAACAAGCCAAAAGAGGATGTGTAACTCAACTACCCATGTGTGGGGAGAGAGTGACATATGTGGCTGATGTATTTCACCACGTGTCCTCATATTAACCACACCTAATAAACCTAAGCAAGCTTAAATAATATGTGTAGGAAAAGAGAAATACCCCTAACATAAGGAAAATAAAAAACCTACACTAACACCCCCCCTTAAGCGTAGCTTAGTTGGGTGATAAGATGGGTCCTGGCAAGTGAAGCCATGTTAGGTACCCATGTACATAGAGAATATCCCCCCATAAGAAGAAGAAGAAGCCCCCCAGAAGTGGAGCCCCCCCCCAATAAATAGAGAGAGTAATGAAGAACTAAGAAGCCCTTCTTGAAGTAGACACCTGTTGCACCCCAAGCAAAGCTCGCAAATGAAGGAACTTTCTCTCTGTGAAGGGTTTGGTGAAGATGTCTGTAGTTTTCTCTGATGTAGAACAATACTTAAGATCGATGATGCCTTCCTGAATCAGCTCCCGAATGTAGTGCATATGAATCTCAATGTGTTTCATCCTCTGATGATGAACTGGATTCCGAGAGATTTGTATTGCACTTTGATTATCACAAAAGATGACTGTAGGCTTTCTGAATGTAGTGCCAAACTCAGTGAGAATATTCTGAAGCCAAATAGCCTCAGTGGTGGCATTAACTGCCCCTCGATACTCAGCCTTTGTAGATGAAAGAGCAATTGCAGACTGCTTCTTGCTCGACCAACAAACTGGACCGGAACCAAGGGAGAAGCAATACCCTGAAGTAGACTTGCGATCTTGAGAATCACCTGCCCAATCTGAATCTGTGTATCCCACTAAGTCAATATCCATGCCCGCTGCATATTGAATCCCATAATTATGATTACCCTGAATGTAGTGAAGGATCCGCTTAGCTGCTTTCCAATGCAACTCATGTGGCTCCTGCATGAATCAAGAGACCATGCCCACAGCATATGAAATGTCAGGTCTCGTATGAGTCAAGTAGATGAGACTCCCAACAAGTTGTCGGTATAAAGTGCCATCAACCAAAGGTGAGGAACACTTAGCCTCAAGTTTGACCCCTGACAAAAATGGAGTCGGTGCAGGCTTACAGTCAGCCATGCGAAATCTGGAGAGCATATCAAGTGCATACTTGGGTTGACCAAGGAAGATTCCTGAAGATGATTGAATGATCTCAATCCCCAAGAAGTAATGCAAAAGACCCAAGTCAGACATCAAAAATCTATCATGTAGAGCAGTTTTTACTATCTTGATGGTGGACGAGTGACTCCCTGTGATCAATAGGTCATCAACATAGAGAACCAAGAATGTAAGTGTCATCCTGCTGCAGAATGTATACGTTCAGATCAGAATGGCATCGTTTGAACCCAACTATCAGAAGGAAGGAATCCATCTTGGCATACCAAGCTCGAGGAGCCTGTTTGAGGCCATAGAGAGACTTCCGAAGTCGACACACAAGTGAAGGATCCTATACGAACCCCTGTGGCTGCTCCATGTAGATTTCCTCCTGAAGGTCACCACGAAGAAATGCACTCTTTACATCCATTTGATGAACTTCCCAATGATGTGCTGCAGCTATAGCAAGGACAAGTCAAATAGAATTCATCTTAGCAACTGGAGAAAAAGTTTTAGAGTAGTCAATCCCGGGAACCTGGGAGAATCCTTTTGCTACCAACCGAGCCTTATGCTTATCAACTGACCCATCCGCTACAAATTTAGTCTAATAGATCCACTTGCATCGAACAATTTTTCTTCCCTTAGGAAGAGAGACTAAATCCCATGTGTGATTCCTTTCTAAGGAATTGAACTCTTCTTGCATTGCAGCATCCCACTCAGGAACACCAGAAGCTTCTTGAAAAGACTGTGGATCAGAAGCTGAAGCAATGAAGAGATGTGCAGCCTGTTGAAATTGTGACCGTGTTCTTCTCGTGTCTGATGGATCACCAACCCAATCTCCTGCTGACTCTAATGTTTGTCGAGCCCAAAGAGGTGTTGAGGCTGGAGAAGTTGGAGGAGAATCATCAACCTCTGAATGATGAATAGAAGAGGAATGTGAATCCGCATCATCAATATCACTATTTGAAGTGGAGGAAGAAGAATCCTCATCAATATTAGGAAGATTAAGATCTTCAGAAGAACTGTCATCATGATGCAAAGTCTCCAATGTAATAGTGGATAGAGAAGTGGTAGGAGAAGAACTAGAAGAACTCTCCTCAAAATGAACACTCCTCTCAATGAACAACTCATGGGTGGTAGGATGGAGAAGTCTATAACCTTTGACATCATTTGGATACCCAACAAATATGCAAGACTTGCTTTGCGGATCCATAGCCTTGCATTTCTCTATTGGAATGTGGGCCCATGCAAGAGAGCCAAACACTCGAAAATGTTTAACTGTGGGTTTCTGACCAGTCCAAGCTTGAAAAGGAGTTACCCCCCTTTACAGCTTTGTGAGGAACCCGGTTCTGGATGTAACACGCACAATTGATGGCCTCTACCCAATACTGAGGTGCCAAAGATTTGGAGTGTATCATACAATTTTCCATCTCCTTCAAGGATCTATTCTTGCGTTCTAAGACACCATTCTATTGAGGACTATATGGAACTGTGTGCTGCATGTTGATTCCTTCTAAAGCACAAAATTGTTCAAATTGATTGTTAACATATTCTCCCCCATTATCTGTACGCAAAATCTTGATGAAATTTACAGATTGTTTCTCTGCAAAAGCTTTGAAATCCAAAAAATGATCAAAGACCTCAGACTTCTATTTGAGAAAATAAACCCAAGTGTATCTAGAAAAGTCATCAATAAATGTCAATACATATCTAGCCCTGCTGAAAGATGGTTGTGGAAATGGTCCTGCCAAGTCACTATGTACCAACTCCAATAGATTTGTAGCTCTCCAAGCTTTTCCTTTATCATATTTCTCCTCAGGATGCTTACCAAGAATGCATCCTTGGCAAACTCCATCAGAAAATCGAATAGAAGGCAACCCTGAAACCATATCCTGTTGACTGAGTTGTTGCAAATAACGGTAGTTCAAGTGGCCAAACCATTGATGCCACAAATAACTCACCTCATCTGCATGAGTGAGTAAGATTGTTGAAGGAGAATCAGGAACAAAGTGAGAAAACTGATATAGTCTGGATTGATGATCTGCTTTTCCCACAGCAACTGTAGACCCATTATGCATTTCACTTATTACCACTGTATCTGGAGTGAACTCAACTCGCTTTGCTGAACCAGTGTGAGTGATCTGATAAATAGATAGGAGATTAGTTGAAAAAGATGGGACACAAAGAACATCCTCAAATGTCCCTTCACCCATATCAACAGTCCCTCTCCCATGCACTTCAACAGGAGTATCATCACCCATAAGTATGGTAGGCATAGAGCATGGCTCCAAAGAGGTAAAATTATCCTCTGATGAGGCCATGTGGTGCGATGCACCCGAGTCAATAATCCAAGAATTTGGTTGTGAAGCAATAGCAACTAGGGCCTTTCCCTTTCCTTTCCCCTTACTTTTATCTGTGTCCTTAGGAGAACCTTCTGATGAACTTTGTTTGATTGAATCAGGCACCTTGATATTGTTCTTTTCTAGAAGATGTGAAAGGTGATCAATTTGTTTCTTTAAACATTTATGTTCATCATGGCCAGGCCTCTTACAATAAGAACACTTGACCTTCTCCTTTTTAGGTTGTTCACCTTTTGATGAAGAGGTCTGATTATCTGGTTTTGTAGTAGATTTCTGATCTTTCTTCTTCTCTCCTTGGTTCTTTTGTTTCTTATCTTGCTTATTAGACCCTTTTTGTTCTTTTGTGCCTTGATTAACAACCAATGCATGTGACTTAGAGGGTTTAATTGTACCCATTTGAACTAATTTGTCCTGCTCCCTAGTGAGTTCTGCAGCAAACTCATCTAAAGAAGGCATTTTATATGTAGAACCTAGGGCACATTTTGTGGCATAGAATGTAGAAACAAATACAGAATAATTAGAACCAAGCTTAGAAAGAATACTCAAAATCAGTTGCTTATCATCCTTCTTGATTCCACATTGTTCCAATTGCAATCTAATAGCTTTGAGTTTTGTGAAGAAATCCTGTATGGTGTCAAAATTTGAAGGACTTAACCCTATGAGTTCATTCTCCAATTGATGACCTCTTAACTCATCCTTCTTACCAAAGAGGTTTTCCAATTTTGTCCATACATCATTTGGTGTTGTAGCAGACTCAATATGAAAAAGTAGGTCTGGAGATACTGACATACATAAAGTACCAAAGGCTTCATCACATTTGTTAAACCATTTAATCTTTTCTGCATCCTCTTGTGGTTCAGTTTCAAGTCCCATTGTTACACGATGATATCCATGTCTTTTTAGATATATTACCATCTTTGATTTCCATTCAAAGTAATTATATGGAGTTAAAACTGGAACTATAGATGCATCCATGAGAGCAGAAAAAAAGATTGCAAGGTAGAAGGAAATGTGCAAAGAAAGAAGACACACGACACCCCCCCTTTCCACTAATCTCAAAAATCACCCCCCCCCCAGATATTACAATGTTGGCACTTTATGATTAGTGCTTTTACAAGGATTTTCTAGATTACAAAGCTTTAAAGGCTCTCAGTAGCCAAAATTACAACTTAATCTTCAATTAAAATTTGAAAAAAATGACTTTGTAGCTGTGTTTTTCTCTTCAATTTCTTTCCAACATTGTCTTTTCTTTTTTTGAAAGAATGGATTACAAAAGTGAAAGAAATACAGTACTGAAGAAAGAAAAAGTGTAGCAGATTCAACCTGCAATATCTGATTGAAAATAGGTAGAAATTCTTACTCAAACCTTTGTGGATGGAGAGATCTCAAATTAAGCTTTCCGTCAAGTACTCGTTTGCAAAAATCTGACACTTGAAGCAAACGTTATGCAATTTTGAAAAAAACTGCAAAATTTGCCTGTGAAAAAAATGACTTATGTCATTTTCTAACACAGTTTCTACAAAATTTGTCAACTTCCTGCAAAATGTAACGACTACCCAAATAGTTTTTTGATGCTGGCTACAAAACCCAGAAATTGTTTTTCTTGAAAAAGAGTGGAAGTAAGATTTTCGAAGCCAAAATGAAAATGGCTCCAATGAGAAACCGAATTTTTAAATTCTGATTTTCTTTACTGTTTCCTCCAAGCTTTCATTTTGGTGAAATAAAAGTCAATTTTGACTTTTTGAAACCTTCTGGACTCTTTGGAAATGCTGAAAAAGCCTCCAATATTACCAAAAAGCTGCAAATCACCCAGATCTCACAAGAACAGATATATGTATACAAGATACGCTTATTTTCCTCTTAAACTATTATGATTCTCCAGATCATTTAAAGATGCAAAAGAAAATCATATTGGGTTTTTGAGAAAAATAATAAGCTCTATATTAGTCTCAAATATCTCAATAAATCAGATAAAATGAACTATACCAGACAACACCGCTCTGATACCATGTTAGATTCTGCGAGAAGCGAGAACCGAGCCAAGATCTGATGTCAGTCGTAGATCATATGCAACTTCACCCAACAGATGATCGAAGATCAAAATAGCAGAATGAAGAGAAATCTGAAATGAGAGAAAAATAGAGACAAGAGAAGAGAAATTGCAGAATACTCTCAATACTCCCACGAACAATCACCGAACTAGCTGAACTAGTGAAGGTGAGAGGAGAGTGCTCAATATATAGAAATATAAGGGCAAATACATCCAAGAGGTGCATTAACTCCTACACCCATAAAAGGTGGGAGGTTATCACCTACTTGGTAAATGACAAAACATGTGGCATAACCTCCTTAGGTGAAGACAGAGAGGAGGTGGCACATAAAGCCAAAAGAGGGTGAGAAACCCAACTACCCCATAACCTACCTAGGTAAAAACAAAAGAGTGGTTATGAGAGGTGGCACAACAAGCCAAAAGAGGATGTGTAACTCAACTACCCATGTGTGGGGAGAGAGTGACATATGTGGCTGATGTATTTCACCATGTGTCCTCATATTAACCACACCTAATAAACCTAAGAAAGCTTAAATAATATGTGTAGGAAAAAAGAAATACCCCTAACATAAGGAAAATAAAAAACCTACACTAACAAGATTGTGGTCTCAATTCCAAACAAAAGACATTGAAAAATGTTATTGTACTTGCAAAAAGTGTAAGGGCTTAAAGAATCGAAGAGTTCTAATCAAAACAACCCAGAGTCATTGTAGGAAATATGGTCACATTGAAGGTGGGGGCATGATTTTCATTGATTGGTAAATGTGGATGTCCAATTGGAGGAACATGGAGGTGTGAATATCCAAGCTGACGATAACGCTCCCATGGAAGAAGATGATCCTGTGGTAGAGAACACAATTAAAGACAATGGTATTGGCGTAGTTGATAATGTTCCAGAGGTGATGAAGGGTGAAAGGTGCTCCCCTTAATACTACAAACACATAATAGAAATAGAGAAATGACAACAATTTGCAAGAACAGAAAATGAACTTCTTATTATCTCCACAAATGTGGAATTACAAATTTCAAAATTACAATATGCAAAGCCACATGGGCATTCCCCTTAAAATATTTTGTAGGACAAAGCCTTGAATCATTACCCAGATCTACCCAAAACTGCCCTAGACAACACCACGGGCATTTTTATATAGGCAATTTCCACCGCCTGAGAAGGTTCCAAAAATTTAGCCCTTAGGGCCGACCCAACTTAGAATTATTTTATTTTTCAATTTATTACATCAAAGTCAGCTCAAAATAACTTTTGAAACCTGATCAAAAATTTTGAAGGAAAATTATTTTCTGCCATTTCAGGTGACCCAACTTTCGAAGACCATAAGTCATCACCCATTGACTCGATTGACTATTATGACTCCATTTTGGAAAGGGCATGGAGCACTCTACAACATCTAAATAAGCAAGCTTCATTTAGCCGAAGTTTCGACCTCATCCGGGGCCTCTAAAGCCTTCAAAACTGAGTTCGAAGTTTCTATAGCCTGCTGCCAATACTAAAAATTTTCAATATCTTCAAAACTAGACTTGATTTGGCAATGAAACTTTACTGGCGGGCTGATACTGCGAAAATGAACCTCTAGGGAAGAAAATAGACCATTCTGAGCTCGAACGAAAAACTTACTAAAAATAGTAACTTTCCAAAAATAGCAGCTCTGCACAAGATAGCCCTTATTGAAAAGAAACCAAAAATATTTTTGGGTGATGCAAGATTGCTCTTACACCAAGGATGCTCCTGCATCAAGAGGACATGATTGAAGAAGATGGTATTGGCATAGCTGATCAAGATGATCATGATGATTGTACTAGCACATCTGATAATGATGATGTTGATGGTCTTGATATAGCTATAATTGAGAAGGCCTATGAGCCCCTATACCAAGACTCCCAAACAACTCTTCTCTCTGCTATAGTTTTGTTGGTGAACTTCAAGGTTATGAATGGTTTATCCAATGTAGCAATGTCACATATGCTAAGGTATGCCATTTTTGTCATCTTCAATGTTAGCATACCATTACGATTCATTATATTAACAATTCATATTTGTTGTTGTAGGTTGATAGGTGAGTTTTTCTTACCACCATCAAACATTTTGCCTCATTCATATTGAGAATTATCTACCATTATGAATCAAATTGGAATGCAGTATCAGACAATACATGCATGTCCCAATGATCACATTCTATATCATAAATAGCATGAATTTGCAACAAAATGCCCTATTTGTCATACTAGTAGATATCGATCAGATCAAATAACAAAAAAGGTGCCTCACAAGAGTCTTCGGTACATTCCCCTTATTCCACATCATCAATGATTATTCAAGTGCACTAGCTTGGCACAATTTATGGATTACCATGCACGTAATAGAAGTCAAGATGACATTATGTGAATGCCTGTGGATGGTTATGCATTTAACGACATAGAAACAACATGGCCACACTTTAAAGAAGAACCTCGTAATCTCAAGATTTCAATGGCAGTGGACGGTGTCAATCCATTTAGAGATATAAGATCTACTTACTCAGTGTGGCCTATTTTTGTTATTAACAATAACATTCCCACTTGGATGTCCATAAAGAGGGAGCACATAATGTTGTCAATGATTGTACCTGATAATTTTTCATTTAATAGTTATGTAAATTAATTTATAAACACCGCATCAAGATGGTCATAATAATTATGTAATGTTTTTTTTCATTCAACTAGGTAAGTACCAAGTTAAAGATATGAACATGTATATTGAGCCTCTTATTGACGAGTTTTTGATTTTATGGAATGGGATCACTATATATAACATCTCTAGACCAATAGGACAAAGAAAATTTCAATTTCATGCAATGCTTGTATGGACAATACATGATGCTCCTGGGCTAACTCATTTTTGTGGTATGTTATATATTCATGTTAAGGTCACGTATTTTTGGTATGCTATAATGCTTACACATTATTGTTGTATGCTTAAGTTGCATATGATAATTGTACATGATCCAATTGTACAATATCTTTTAGGTCTTGAAACAAAGGGTAAATTCGCATGTTCAATTTGTCGTCCGAAGATGAAATCTCGTCATTCATGAAGTTTAAGAAATTAGGTGTTCGATGAGTTTGGGCACTTTCTCCATAATAATCATAAGTATTGAACTATAAAAAACATTTTTTTAATGGGAAAGTAGAGACAACATTAAGGCCACAAAGAATGACACCTTGTCTATGGAAGTTGGAATACAATAGACTAAATCGCCAAGGTAATGTCATTCCATCTGGTGATTTTTGTTTGAAATTTTGATATTGATATTGTCTTTTATTTACTAATGATGTTATTGATGCTCGTGAAGGTCGTCAAGGCATCAATGACCAACTTCCTAGCAGAATAAAAAGTTATCCTAGTCAATTTAGTAGGTTTCCATACTATAAGGATCTCCCAATCATGCATTTGTTTGATGCTATGCATATTTGAAAGAATGTAATAGAGACACTATGAAAAATATTGGATGGAAAGTGTGACAAAGAAAAAATGGCCAAAATTTGTAATGACATTCATGAATCCAATCATGCACTAAAAAATTTCATTGAATCAAATAGCAATGGAGACTGCATAAATACGAGTGTCCTTCATTGGTTATTAACTGAGCAGCAAAGTGAAGCATTAAAAGAAGTTATAAAAAAAAAATTCCAACAGGATTTGCTACAAATATAAGTAGTCTTGTATCAAAGAAAGGTGATTTTGGGCCAAGGTTGAAAACACATGATTGGCATACCTTCATCAAGGTAAGTCATGTTCTCTATTTACAATATATTTGTAAAATTGCATGTACTTTTAATTGTATTATTTTACAATATATTGAAAAGATCATTTTTTAATCATTGTAGTACGTCCTACCTCTATCCCTCCCAGACCAGTTTGACAATAGTGTTAAACAAGTTACACATAATCTTGGAGAATTCATGAGGTTAGAAGTGTTATTATATTTATGACTTGCTTTACTTTTTATTTAATTTATTGTATATTTTTATCTAAAATTTTATTTATATGTTTTTGTGAGTTGAATCTCTTTTAATGTGGTTATCATCTAAAGAAATTGATAAAAAAGATATAAAATATTTGAAGAAAAAAATTCCCCACATTATGTGTGAAATGCAAAAGTGTTTACCTCCAACTTTTTTCAATGCTCAAGAACACTACCTCATACATCTAGTTGAAGAGATTGAATTGTGTGGACTTGTACAAACTAGGTCAATATGGATGGTTGAGAGGCACTTAAAATTTATGAAGGGCTTGGTTCACCAAAGAGCATGTCCTGAGGGTTCTATGGTGGAGGGATATATGGTATACCAAACCATGGTGTATATTAGTGAATATCTTCCCAAGTTTGTAGAAAATATACATGTACATTGTATTTGGGATCCCAACTCTATTAACAAATTTGAAGGGGAGTACTTGATGGGGAAAGGTAGATTGAGGAAAGTGAGAGGTAATTATATGATGTTATTGTAGTTTATTAATTCTTATAAATCTTCAATATAAATAATTTCTAAGCGGTCTATTTGTTTTCTTTACAGTTGGTCATGAGTGGGATGCACTACATTTGTATATTGCAAACAATATTGATTGGATGATGGTATAGATTCAACAATCTCAAGAAAATGGTCTCTCATTAACATGGGATGGTGTTGCATCATTGGTTAAAGAAGCTCATCATAATGGAGATCCCAATGTTACGCCAATGGTACTTGATCTAGCATATGGTTTAAGATGTATAAAGGTATGTATAAGTTTACTAACCGTGACCCATAAGTTTAATATTAACTCACAAATCAATGCAAATAATCTTGACATGTTTGAATAATTGCAGATCAAGCACCACAAAGCTATGTACTACCATGGCTGTAAATTTTGCATAAAAAAATTAGATGATACGAAGAAAACTTATGATTCTGGGATAAGTGCAGTTTTTGAGGTCACTAATATTTCATCTAGAAATGACGTACATCCTCAACAATCTAAAAATCGATACTATGACATTTTGGATGATATACTTGAGTGCGACTTTAATTTATTCAAATTAGTTCTATTTGTCATCAAATTCTATAGGCTACGGCTGAATCAAAATGATCCTGATAGGACTGTTATTGAACATGATAGTATATTTATAATGATTAATACAAGGTCATTTGAGCCAATTGGAGATGAGACCTATGTTCTTCCAAGCCAATGTGAGAAAGTGTTTTACTTTGTCGTTCCACATAAACCGGGTTGGTCATTTATTATTAGACATGATCCAAGAGGAAGGCCAATACAGTATAATGTGATGGAAGAAGAAGATACTAAAGAATTAGAAGATGAAGTAAATGATGATCACGAATGACTATTACACAATGAAGAAGAAGAAGAAGAAGAAGAAGAAGAAGAAGAAAATGATGATGATTCAGGTGATGCTGACGATGGTCATGATGATGATGGTCATGATGATGATAGTCATGATGATGATGATGATGATGATGATGATGATGATCATGATGATGATGATAGTCATGATGATGACATGGATGAGGAGGATGATCAATAACATGATCAATGAAATGTATGTCAAGGTATGATCAATGCCATGTATGAGGTATTGATTTATTCATATAAATTTGAATTAAGTTATTATGTGTTGAACTCTATAGTCATGGAGTATATTTTGCATCATGTAAATTTTGTCTTCTACGTAATTTGTAGCTTACATATCATATAATTTTTAGCTAACTTAAGATAAATGATTTACATATTGAGGAAATTTAATGCCTTTGACATGGATCAGCATGTATAATTTATTATTTAGTTTCCTTCTCTTTAGTCAACAAAATATATAGATCCTAATATGTCTCTCATTTGATGGATTACAGGTATCACCAAATAGGTATTTATTCGATCTATCTTCCTCAAGTGAGGAAAATGTGGGAATAGAAGACAAAAGTGAGACATCTAGTAGGTCTAAAATAGGGAGATCAACTAGAGGTCAAAAGATTAGAAGAAAATTTGATAAATGAATGCAATTTTTCCTTGATAAGGGGGCTCATGTTCTTATGATAATGAGACCAAAGGCGACATGAAGGTTCCCTTAAGGTACACACATCTTTGGAAAGAATGGGTACCCAAGGAACTACCTCCAGTTAATACTTATTTTTTTGTTAACAAAAGGACATATCACATAGCTCCATCTTCATTACATGGTTTGGGCTTATTTTCCATGGATGGCATAAAGGTCATTTATAATCAAGTTTTTGAATTGATGGAGTATGTAGGACCTTGTTACAATTACAAGAATTGGATGCGGATTGTGCAATATAAAAAAAGTCTGTGTAGGTATGCATTGTCAGCAAATTATATACAAAGCAAAGCAAATGATCAAACTAAAAGGTTCACTATGTATATTGATGGAAGCCCAAAAGAAACAGGGAATATTGTAGATTTTATAAATAGTTCTTGACCCGTGTCAACTAATAAGAGGTTGAATTGTATATTCGAGGCATGCGAGAGAAATCGTGTATTTGTATGTGTGATAAAATCAATAAGTGCAGGGGAAGAGCTTCTAATAGATTACAATTTCAATCATGTAGATACAAAAAATTCCCTATCATGGGACTGGTAAGTGTAACAATTAAACCAATTGCCTCTAATTAATATTGACTCCAATCGCTTCTACTTGCTAATAATTACTAATCTTTGTCATAGGGTGACACGAATATTACACCTCAAGATACAGGCAGGGATTTTCCTAACAGTACACCTTCTTCAGCAAAGGTAAACCTTAATTAGTGTAATTCTCTAAATTATATAGAAACAAATGTCATATTATTATCTTCTTTTCTTTATGGCTTTGGAGTTATTTTGATAGAATTTTACTGATATTGATGTCACAACTTGATACTTATTGATAGAGAAAAGCAAACGAGGTAGCAAATCTATTGTGATATGATGTTGAGGCAGCATTTAGAGTGACGTAGAATCTAACTCTAACCATGTATTCATGGCTACTCAAATAAAAACTAAATATGTTAATGAAATTCTTAACCTTGTAATGGAAGCAAATGAAACTAAGGAGTCAAAGGAAATCGAAGAAGAATTGACACGCAGAGTCAAATCTATTAGTGTAAGCAGTAATTAATCTTAAGAAATAATTAAAGTTCACTATATGTTTATATTTTATACTATCTTATGGATCATGATCTAATATATGATGTGTTCTTCTTACATGATTTTTTAACACATGTGAAATGTTGTCAACATGGTGAGGGTTGTACCACTGCACCGCCTTCATCTAAATAATCCTTAAACCTTTAACCATTGATTTAAACTTTGTATGCATTATTGACTCAACTTATGTTTGGGATGCTTCTTGTACCCCATTTAATCATATGTACAAATCATATTAGCTTTACTTTATTGGTCCCAATACATATTAGGTTTACTACTATAATTTAAATATACGAGTATCTACTTTCTTTTTCCAAATTGTATGACATCCCTTTTGAATTTGGTATGATCAAACATTATCTAGAGTACTAAGTAGAATCTCTCTCTCTCTCTCTCTCTCTCTCTCTCTCTCTCTCTCTCTCTCTCTCTCTCTCTCTCTCTCTCTCTCTCTCTCTCTCTCTCTCTCTCTCTCTGTGTGTGTGTGTGTGTGTGTGTGTGTGTGTGTGTGTGTGTGTGTGAGTGTGATACACTCATAAAAAAAATACTATGGAGGTTTATAATATTAGAGAAGAAATCATGTTTGGGTTGGTTTCTTTAAAAATTATCTTAAAGTTATTCCTAAGGGTAATTAGATCTAAAAATTTATCATTTCTTAATTCCACTTGATTCATATACTGTGAATCTCAATTGTGGGCCTATTAGTGCCAATCTTGTCATGAAAAATATTTAATTAAGAGTAATGAAAGAAGTTACTACAAAATGAATTAAAAAATGGAAATAAAAAATTAATTGGGATAAAAATGTGAAAGGGAACACAATTTCTAATTACAAAGCTACAAACTGCAAGAATGAGAAAGTGTGATGAATTTCTCATGAATACATGTGAATGCATGTTATTCACATTAGAACTATGTTATTTTGATAAATAATTTTGATAAAATAATTTTTTGTGAACGAATGAGATAGTTATGAAAGGGTGTAGGTTTGATCCAAAAGTAAGTGTTAATTAAACTAATTGTGATATTTATAATTTTTGGAAAGATCAAATGTAGGGTATTGGTATGATCCAATACTAGGTATTAAGTAAATTAATTATAGTCAACTTGAAAAATTACTTAAAATAGTTCAACTAGATATAAAAAGTACAAAGATGAACTCTTACAAGAATAGTTGTGAACTTTTTAACTCAATAAATGTTTGTGTATTTATTTTATTTAATTACACTTAGGATTATTAAGCCTAATTAGTCATCCATATTCATTTGACACTTGTTCACAAGAGTTTCCACTCTTTAGTAGTTGTATAGAGAGGTGTTGATTATATTTTGACACCTCACCCTATTTTAGTGGGAGGCAACTCACCAGAACTCATTGAGTGTTGGGTTCGACTTCTCATTTGATCCAACCACTCTTTCTATATGTACTTTTCTTCTTTCAATGAATGGATGTCAACTTTGAGCTTATTTTGTTCTCATGCTTTAATTTAATCTCTTCGATCTTGGTGAATTCTTCATTAAATAAATAGTACAAAAAATTTGAGTCCACCTTTTGGTCAAAGTTTGAAACCCTTTTCTATTGAAAATTAAAAAAATTCATAGTTGGAGTAAACATTTCAAGCATTTACATATAAAATATCAATATGGTAAAAACCTATGAAATGTAGAATTTTATGTCTAGCCTTAAAATATAAATTTATATTAATATTAAAATGATAAAATCTTAAGTGCTAGTTTCTGGATTCAATTGTGTATTCCTTTTTTCCATCAATGTTTTGGATCATACTACATGATCCATCGTCAGGATGCTAGAGAGAAAAGAGACATGAAAATGGATCATGTAGTATGATCCGAAACATTGATGGAAAAAAGCAATACACAATTGAATCCAGAAACTAGCACTTAATATTATGGATTGTGGAAATCTAATGGATCTGAATGATAAAATCTATATTTCTACAAGAGGTACAAATTGAATTTTTTAAAGTGTTATATTTTGAGTGAAAACATCTACGTGTGCAATCAACATAATTTGAATAAACACATGATTATTTTTTATTTCCTTTTGGAGAAATATGTGTAGCAACGTTAAGCTTGGTGAAGATATTTTTAAATAACTTATTAAAATATTTAATTTGAAATGTTATGAACTCAAAATACCTTAAGGATTCAAGGAGGATGATATAGTTCTTTTCTAGGGTTTTTATTATTTTTCAAATAATTTGGCCTTGCTTTTATTTTACAATTCGATAGGCATAATTTTTTTTCTTCTATTGTTTTAGTTTCAAATCCTTTATATCGATTCGACCAACTATAACCCAATAATCCTTACAATTGTTGATAATTTGGTGAGTATACAAAATACAAAACCTTCTCTACTAAAGCTAGTTTTCTTTTAATATATAAAACCGCGACTAATAATTCTATTCAAACAAAAATAGATTAAAAATTTAGTATTATTTTCAAATTTGTGTATATTTTACTTTAAAAATGAAAGAATACATACACAACAATAAATAATGCAACATACATACGTACAATTTGAAAAGATTTCATTACCTATCATTTTCTATTTAATTTTTCTAAATCCTGATTTTCTTATCTTGTCATTAAAGAAAACTTTGAAGGAACATTTATTCCATGCTTTATATATATGTCATTGATAAGTGATATTTTCCTATAAACATGAATATTTTAGGTCGTTTATCTTACTAATCTCACTTCATCATCATTTGAGCATTTCTTTGGTATCTTCTTTCTTAAACTAAATTCTCTCAAACATGAATTGACACCAATAAAAGATTATGAACAAAATATGAATAATTAGATGGATCATGAATATGAGGACATTAGAGTTAGTTAGTACAATATAAAAAGGGATCATATCTCTCATCAATATTTGGTAATTCCATTAGATTTATTTTCCCAAGTAAACCACATTAATGAGATAACTAGCTTGTAAACTATCTAAAACTTACATATAAATAGGTAATTTTAAAATTTTTATGATCTATTGAACATAGTATTCTCTTATCTTTACTATTTGTTAATTTTGTTCATCTTTCATGCCATTTTAAGAACTTTTATTAAACAAACAAGAGGTAAATTAGCTTATGCACCTTAGATATATATTATATTCACTTCTTCTTCTATGTCATTATCAAATCTATCTCACACCTCTACATCTTTCACAAATTCTTTAGAGTCCTACAACATAGTCACATTCTCATAGAGTAAGATTATCACAAGAGTTAAAGATTTATTTCCAAAATGATAAAGATCATGCAAATAATCAACCTATAGCTTTCCTTTTTTGAGGCCAACCCTTTCCAAATTTATGTCTTATTGGAACTTAGGAACCCCATATAAGTAGAAAATGACGGAAAATACATAAAAAATTATTGCTGAATATTTCTTTTTGCATTTTGAACAAAAGTAATTCACATCCACATCAACCAATTGATTCCACACCATTGTCGATGTATCCAAGAAAAAATATTTTTGAATTACATTGATGGTTTCCACCTTACATCTACTATAGACTCAAAAATTACTTATTGAGACAACCCTATCTATCTCATCAACCATCCCAATTCTACTATCATTTTTTTATCAGCTCTCACTTGACCAATATTTTAATGAAGATTATATATTTTCATCACACGTAATAGGTCACATGGAGAAAACAAAATATGATTAACGTTAGGCCACCATTTTGCATACTCATATTGAACTACTTTAAGTGTCATTGACCATTCCTTAACATGATTTTCTATTCTCCAAAAGGTAACAAATGTCTAGGAGAAAAATTTATACTTCTATCAACATAATTCTTCTTTGACTAGCTCTGTCTAAGCTTTTTCATTGTTCCTACCAATCCCCATACCTTAGTTCATTAAACCAATTAAAAAGTTTTGATTGTATGCTTTAATTGTGTTTTTGTTACATTTCTCATTTTTGATACGTTGACACAAAGCGCTTTCTACTTTAAATGGAACGTGGATAATTTCTCTCTAAAAAAATATGCAATCTATTATTAATAATGCTTCCTAGAAGTTAGGGATGCTATTGTTGAAGAATTCAAATGATAATTGAATAGTTATGTATCTTAGTGATAGTTTTATAATCTTTACTATCAACTAATATAAGCGTAATGTTTAACTACATAGATGAATCATATTTGAATTGTTGAATATTTATCTTTATCATCAAATTCAAAACTAAAATATCTTTGTACAAATCCACTTTTTTTTTTGTTTAGAACATCAATCCAATATTTATTGAAATGTAGAGAAATAAAATGAAATATAAACATAGATTTGAAATAACATAGATTTTAACAATATAGTTTTCCTATAATTACCCTGCAAAAAAAAATATATTATTATCTTTCTAATATAAATAAATATATAAAATAATTATTTATAAAACAATGAATCTCAAAAGATTAATATACATGCGATTGGTACTTAGACTTTTCTAAATTTTATTAGTATTACATTATGCCCTATCAACAAAGAACATTTCAAGATCATTTCGCTATTACAATTATTCACTAAATGGTTGAGGGTAATATTCCAAGCCAATGAAGTACTTCCATTCATATCTCAACTAAATAGCCCCTTGCTTTCAGTCCAAAAAAAGTCTTCCTTTCACGCATTTGCCACCATTAAGTTGAAATTAGCGTTACATCAGAGTATTAGTGTGCCTGAGTTTGGTTGACCATTGAATAGCGGAGAAGTTGATCGCTTATGCAAATACATCAGTGAACAAGCCCACTTTAAAACGATACTCTCATCTATTCGATTCTTTACCGAACTCAACTACAACTTCAGAGGTGAAAATGCCGGCTGAAAATGCCCACTTCAATAAACAACACTCTCAGCTATTTAATTCTTTACCAGACACAGGATGACTCTTGTCTGAAGTAACGCCAATTTCAACTTCAATATATGGTGGCATACATCATTTTGGATATCTTTTAGAATATGGTGTAGGCGCAAATGTCTTCTGCTATCGTCGAGTCAACCATGCACTCTGCTATTTACTTGAATGCGCTACTTTCGTTCCTTGGTATCTTCTTGTTCTTGCGGTTTTGCTCCCATAGAAAATGTCGTTGCGAACGCAAATGAATTGTGGAGTCGTGTTTTGCTTTGTAATTTGTGTGTGTTTTGTGGGCTTTCCTTCTGGTGCTGAAAAATGTGTTCCTGAAAAGTGCGGTTCCATGAATGTGAGTTACCCTTTCTGGCTTCACAATTCTCATTGTGGGTACCCTGGTTTTCAGTTGATATGCAAGAAGAATTCTTCTGGGATTCTCGCTCCATATCTTCCTGCTTATGTCGCTAATATTACCCACAGAAGTTTAACAAGATCCTATCATAGGATTTGGGAGATCAATTACTCCGGGCACGTTGTGATCAGCTCGAGATCTCTTAAAGCTATTTCGTGTGCGGGAAGACAAGAGGCAGACGCATTCATTTTGTTTCACCTCCCTCCAGAAGGGCCTTTCACTATTTCCATGTCCAATAAATTTGTGGTTGTTGGTTGCAACACATCCGGAAGTTATGCATATGATAACTTTGGGGGAGAAGCGAGATGCATAGCAGGGTGTGTCAGTCAAAGTGATCCACCATACTGCACCTACGGCTGTTGTGAAATTACACTGCAAGATAATTATAAGTGGTTAAATTTCACTGGTGGAGGTCTGGTTTACCTTAACGCTGAGAAGAATTGTGGCTTCTCCACCATATTAGACCCGTCTACCTTCACAGCGGGGGATGATAGAGAGGACCTCTACTGGGGATATTTTATGAAGGTTCGTTATGGTCTCCGCCTTAACTGGGGTATTGGCTTTCAAAATTGCTCCATGGCTAAAGCAACTGCCAGTTACTCTTGCTCCTCCAAAGCAGAATGCATTGACTCACCTTCACGTAAAGGGTATGTATGCAAATGTCCTCCAGGGTATGAAGGGAACGGTTACTCTAATGGAACAGGCTGCACAGGTATGACCTCCGCACTCTTATCATGGTTTCTCATTTTTATGCTTAGTTTGAAGACGTTGGCACTATAATTTCTTTTAATTGCGAGGAAAGAACTGAAGTTTTTGCATGAATATTAAGTAGGTATTCTGAATATCAATTTTGTATGCTATGTCTATAATCTGTATGGCAAATTTTAAAAAATAATTAGAATTTGTTTGTTATATCAAAAATATCTATTTATTGAAGCTTTCGTAATATATTCATTATCTCTGATCTCCTTGATCACTTTATCAAGAAGTTTTATAATAGTCTGAATGAATACAAATTCATCTTATCTTACCAGTTTATTGGTATGCAACAATTTTTCTGTATTTTTTCTAATTTTCTTCAGATATAAAGAAAATAGACAAAGTGCCATAAATTTTAAATTGATTTTACGATTACTTGATCACAATATCAATCCGAGACACAATTTGTATTACAAATTGCTTCAAAATGTCGTTATTTTGAACAATTCGAAAAGCAGCCAAAAATAGAAAAAAACTCATACATATACATAGACAGTAGCATTTAGGTAGACCATACCAATTATACTTTTCTAAGTCTTATTTTAATCTCCTACAAACTCCTACAAACTTCATAGCGAAATTAATATTCCAACATATTTGAGTCTGTTTAAGGAAATTTCGTTTTTAATTTAAACCAAATCTAATAATGAATTTTAGAATCTCCAATCTTCTTGTTAATGTGGGCATTAATTATTATGTTTTGTATTAAGCAATCATTTTTTTAAGGAAGTCTCCTATCCTCATGCTTTGATGATATGCAGATATTGACGAATGTAGTAATGAAAGCCTGAATACGTGCGTCAAACCATCCAAGGGAGGTGCATGCCTTAATTTGCCAGGTTCTCACAATTGTTCATGTGCAAAGGGTTACGCTGGAGATGGCTTTAAAAACGGCTCAAGGTGTGAATCAGAAAGATCAAATAAAACCGCCATGTTTGCAGCTATAGGTGGCCATACTCAAAATCAAATATCTTTAATGGAGTCATTTTAAAAAAAATGTGTGTATAGTTAATAACTTTTCTGTTTGCAATGTCTCCAGGCTCTGTTTCTGCATTCGTTGGAGTTTCCTTAGGAGCGTGCGTATTGATGTCGTTGCTGAGAATGCGTTACCTGAAAAATGCGAGGGACGAGTATTTCCGACGCAACGGAGGTTCTCTACTAGAGAGAATCCTCGCAGAAAAGGGAAAACAAATCGAGGGGAAAGTCTTCAGAATCTTCTCTGAAAATGAGCTCAAAAGTGCCTCCAGAGATTATTCAGATGACATGAAGCTTGGCAGCGGCGCTTCAAGCACGGTATACAAGGGCATCCTTTCAAATGGTACAGCTGTGGCCATTAAAAAGTTCAAGGAACTTCCCGTCGGTGTAGAAAGCGAGGAAGCCATGAAGCAGTTTATCAACGAAATCGTGATTCTCTCGGGTCTCAACCACAAAAATGTGGTGAGCTTGATTGGATGTTGCCTGCAAACACAATCTCCTCTTCTTGTATATGAATTTGTTGAAGGGGGAACAATTTCTCATCAGCTGCACTCGGGCCATTTGACATGGCAGAGTCGGCTGCAGATTGCGATGGGTAGTGCAGATGCTTTGGCATATCTCCACTCAGAATTAGATCGGCCCATCATTCACAGGGACGTGAAATCAACTAATATTCTTGTGGACAATACCGTCACTTCAAAAGTTGCAGATTTTGGCATATCTCGGCTACTGTGTGGGAATGACACCCACCTCACCACTAATATAATGGGCACCTGCGGTTACATGGATCCTGAATACTATGACACGGGCACGCTTACTGAGAAAAGCGATGTCTACAGCTTCGGTGTATTTCTTGCAGAGCTTATCACAGGTCGAGATCCCCTGTCTCCTGGAAGACCTCCACAGGAAATCGTGTTGTCCAAGTTTTTTCTTTGCAAATGTAAGGACGACTGCCTGACTGATATTTTGGATCCAAACGTGAGAAGCGAAGAGAACCAGGATCAAATGATTGGTGTGGCATGTTTAGCAAGAGAATGTCTTTGTTCGGAAGGACAAGGAAGACCGGGCATGAGAGAGGTGAAGAAAAAGCTTGAGGAGATTGCAGGTTCCATAAACGTCATCACATCAATCTCATGTTCAAACGTCCTCACCGACCAGCGCTCATGTGAGACTCAAACTGAGTCGACAAATTCAGTGTTTCAGCTCACAGAGATGTCCACGAAGATGCAAGGACGCTGATCTTGATTTAGTTTTACCTTTATTTTGAAGTTTGCATAAAGTAAAAACATGGTCTATCTGTACATGCTAGGTATTATTAGCTATTATTATTATTAGTATTGGGGTTCCAACCAGAGATTACATGATAAATGTATCATTCCAGTTCCCTACTGTCATTGGGACGCTTCTATCAGCATGTCATGGAAGTTTGAAATCTTGGAGCAGTTATAGACCGGGGAGGCCTGTTCTATTCTTTGGTCTTAGGTTGGGTGTTTGTCTGAATAGTCAGTTCTTTGTTGTTCTGCTGCTGATGTGTGTTCACTGTTGACAAACATTTGGTTTTTTTGGCTTAATTTGTGTTCATTGGTAAAGGGTTTGAAGTTATGGAAAATTTGTTTTCATCTTTTATAAAAGTTAAATAAATTAATTGAAAAATGAATTTATATTATGTTGCTTAACTTATATATTGGGTTATAATTCATTTGTCTATTATTGAAAAATTAAGGTGTTATGTGTAATATAAATTTTAAGTTGTTAATTTAAATAAATTAAATGGAAATTTTAAGGTGATTCAGTTTATTGGTGTTTGTAAAATGATCTTTTAATTCTTGTACAAAAGAAAAAAAGTTTTTAATGATCATGCTATAATCTATTTTCTTGATATGATCAATTTGAAAAGAATATAAATAGTTCTTTTATAATAGTCTTTGTTATACATAAATGTAATAGTATTCTATATTGATTTGATTAATGTATTCTAATCTTTATATAACTTTCTAATGCTTAGTTGAAATAATTTCTTGTAAATTTAAATCCTTACATAGAACCTTAATTTAAATAAATTTCAATTTTTTAATTTTTTTGTGAAAGATCCTAATAATATAATAGTATATCCAAATTACTCATGAGATGAGAATATTAAAAAATGTAAATTTATAACTTGAAAAAATAGATTGAAAAAAAGAAAATGAATAGACATAAATTAGCATTAAGAGAAGTAGAAATGAAGAGGGTGATGCACCTACAATTTGATTGATCCATTGTTAGAATGGTTTAGAAAAGAGTTCTAGATACTGTTGATGTGAGTTTAGTACCACTACATAACATATAGCAATTGAAATACTTGATACAGCGTACCAAACACTCAATCCTCTCTTGAAAAGTATATAAGATACTCCAAGGTTCCTTACACCTGTGGATACTAACTCAGTTATAAAAATGTGATTTGCTGGTAATCACTTTGGCGGGCTTACGTTGTTTTGTTCACTTGAGGATGTCAAATTCTCCCTATGATGAGATCTAGCTTTGCAATGTATTCTCAATTGATTTTCTAATTTATATCACTTCCAACTTTGCTCTCAAACTTCTCACTACTAAACTACTTCTTGCTTTACTACTACTCCTAAGGAATGGAAAGATTGGCAAATGAACGGGGATCAAACCAAATGAAAGCATGCCAGCGGCACTACTTCCATTGGTGCAATGATTCTAAGGGATATTCTTAAGATTTTTACACTAACACCTATCTTCCAACCTAACTTGAAGTACAAGTGGAAAGATGAAATGCAAGTAGAACTTGGGAGCAATTGGACTAGATTACTGCACAAGGCTTCCTAACAAGCCACTAGGATGCTAGTGGCCTAGTATATAGATCCTCATCAAACATTCACCAATATCACCATTGCAACTAACCTCACGCATGCACATGACATTGCCACCTCATCAACCTTGTCTTATAAAGTTAATTAATCCTTGAGATGAGATGAAGCCTTGGATGCTTGAGCTTGTCCTTACAAATTTTCTCACCACCACTTGAACTTGCTTGTACTAGATGTCCTAACCTCGAAAGGGTGAGGTCTTCATGCACTCGGGGTAATCTTGCCTTGACCTTGGTGGCTTGCCTAGATGTGAACCTTCTTGCAATTTGAGAGCCTTGCTCTTGGCCACCGCCTTGAAATTAAACATAACCTCTCCTCAACCTTTCATCTTCATTTCCTCTTTCATTATTTCTTGCCTTCCTTTAACCTTCCATGGCCTTCTCCTTGATTGTTCCATAATTGTTCCATAATCCACTCATTACTTGATTTCAAATAATCATTAAGTTCATCAACTTCCTCCTAGTTAATACCATCTTCTATGGTTAACCCCTTGAATGCCTCCAACTGTTCAAACTGCCACGACCTCACCCTTTGGCATAAGCATCTACCTCAACCATAGTGGTGCAGTGCATCTCCCCAAAGTTGGATTTGGTTCAACATAGCAAAGCATCACTAGTAGTCTTGCACTTGAATTGAAGAAGCAGGACCCCATGTAGATTTGCCTCCGATTTTGTACTATCTAAGTTGCAACTCTAAATTCATGCTAATGATCCTAATCCAATCAATATTTCTTTACCATTTTCAATGCCTTCAATAAAATAAAACATCCAAGGATCAAACTGTGTACCTTGAGTAGAGCCTGGGATCCAGTTGAGAAGTACAATGAAGTCGCCATACTTTGACTTGCTATATACTGTTTGTTGTTGGGGCAGACTAAACACTTCCTTGCATAAATCCATACTTATTGATCTTCTTTGCCACAGGGGACTGGCTGTCTCTCAACCTCTCTCTTAATTAAATCATGTCAAGGGTACCGTTGTTAGTGTCTTGAACTCACTTCAGTTTTGAGAAGAAGGTGGTTTTGGGTATCATAACTTCCTTGTCTCCTATTTCAGCATTAATTCCTTTGGGTCGCTTTCTTGCATTGGCATTTGCCATCCTAGACACTTATCACTCCCCGCCTTTCTACAATGATGGTTAAGCTACACTTATCACTCCAAACTTCCTCTTAATGGGATGGAATACTAAACTTATCACTCCCCACCCTTACCTTAAGAGATGAGCTACACTTATCACTCCAATCTTCCTCCTAATGATGAAATGATGGAATACTACACTTATCACTCCCCGCCTTTGCCTTAAGATGGACTACACTTATCACTCCAATCTTCTTCCTAGGGGTGGGACTACCACTTATCACTCCCCACCATTTCTTATGATATGGACTACACTTATCACTCCAATCTTCCTACTAAGATGATGAAATGATGGAACACAATCAAGAACTTTGGGAAAAAAGCTAATCAAGACAATCGAGTAATCAACCTACTAACCAAGCTTCAAGCTCTACTTTTGAAACTAATCTTCAACACTTAACAACAAATACCAATGAAATGAAAACAACTAAAAGAAAAGCTAAGATAGGCCACTCACCGGCTATGAAGGCACTCCGTTCTTGCAAAGAAAATGAAATGTACATGCCCTTGGCTTGATGGATCTTCCTCTTTCAACTTTCTGGACTTGCAACCTCTATGAAATTCTAAATGCTATCTTGATGCAATTGCTTTGTCAAAATCCAAACTTCACACCACAATCTACACTTGTCAAAATTCTGAGAATGAGTCCCTCAAATCTGAGCCTAATCTTCCTTCAAAATATCCTCTTAAAATTCTGGAATATGAAGCTTCAAACAACAAACTCCACCACTTGATTGAATTCTAGAAATGATATGCTAATTTGCCAAGGTCCAAGTTGCTAAAATCTGGAAATGAAATTACTTCTCAACAAATCCCTCTATCCTCAAAATTTTGAGAATTATATTCTAAGTTCTTATTTTCAGATTTGTTCAAGAATGCTGGAAAAATTTCCTTTAAAATTTCAATTTTGGGATGCCAAAATGGATGGAAGGAGGTCTTCAAATCATCAATTGTATATCTCTGCTCTTTCCTTTAACTAAGAATGCTGATCTTGGGCCTTAAATTTGTCCTCAAACATCTTCAAATTTTCCCAGACTGCTCTACAAACAAGGCTGCCACCCTCTGATTCAAAATCACTACCCTTAGACTGATTCCAATTGCCCAAATTTGATGAAGAAATTCGCTTCTAATGATCCCAGATTTCCTCCTAATTGTAGAGCATAAAATCACAATTGGTTTGTGAGAAATGAAGGGCTTAGAGCCTTCTTATATAGCTGCCACCAAGGATTATTTAGGGGGCCGACCTGGCAATTTGGAAAATTAAAAAAAAAAACCAATTATTTAATGCCACAACAGGGCTGACTTTGCAAACAAATAATAAATTTCAATTTTTGAAAGGAAAAAAATCTATATTGACCTTGAAATTATAATAGTTGAGGCCCTATTTGCAATGAAATCACTAAATTTTGATTTTCTTTTGGCACACAATCCAATTCAATTTCAAACATATCCAGTACAAAATAAAAAATACCAAAAAATATATGCAAATAAAAAATCTGAATGGTATTTCTAGATTCAACATCTTTCAAACATTTTATTATCCAATCCATTTGATGATATCAAAATTTGCCACTAACATTTGCAAATTGATTCTAATTTAACATGAATTGTTTTGCACAATGAAATTTTTTGATTTGATGCAAGAAATGATTATTTGAAAATTGAAAAATATAGTGGACTTCTAGATTTTGATCCTTTCAAACAATCAACCATTAGCAAACTGAAATTATTGTATTTGAATTGCTTTTCTCAATGAGAATTTTGAGTATGGTGCAAGGAATTGGCAAAAGAAAATATTCTGATTCTGAAAATCAATTCCAAATAGGTATTAAGACAAAGAAGAAAATTGAAAATCAGAATGATATTGAATTTTGATTCCAATGATTTGATGAATGATCTTCCAAGATTAAACTTTCAGATTTTGAGAAAATGTTAGCCTTAACCAAAAATTGAAATCCAACAAAATTTTCCAATGCCATGGAATCATGTCATTTCAATTGCCCTCCAAAATTTGAATTCACCAAGCATGGGCAATTGAGGAATTAGAGGATCAGATTTAGCAATTTGCCAATTCAAAACCAAACAAAAATTGAAATTCCATATCATTTGCAAATTACTACGAACAACAACATTTCATTACCTTATAAAAAATTCATCACTTCATCAACATTTTTGAAATCATATCCTTATTGCAAATCTAAGTTCAAAATTTAAAATGGGGGTCCCCATGGAATAGGGCGATGTTTTGAAACCTCACAACATCTAGCATCAACCCAAAGAAATGTTCCTGAACATTTCAAGAATAAAGTAACTTAGAACAAAAATCTCAGGATGACCCACCCGAAAATCCACTTAATGACAAGCACTAAACAAGGGAAAGAACTCCCATGTTGAACTTGAGCACCCTGACCATAAGTCACTCAGGTGTGTGCAAATGATTCATTCCCCGCTCAACAAGAACTTGATAATCTCTTGGATCCATTGGACTTAGCTATTAAAGTATCCTAACTCCAAAAGCAACTTGGATAGAGCCTCGCTACCAGTCAAGCATCCATAGCCCTGACAGAGTTATCGTTGTGGCACCATGATCATGATTCTACCTTTAGTGACCACTTAGTAGCACCGATAGAGATGACTACACGCCCTCAGAGCCAATTTTCATCTTTTATTCTCATTTTGATACTGCTTTTCATTTTTACTCTTTTCTTTTGTCGTGATATTTCTTTCTTTTCAACCAATCTTTTGTTTTTTGGCTTGCAGGAAATGAAGCCCACGGAGGGTTTGGAAGACCACAGTGGCACTGAAGCAGGTGTATGATTTTCACTAAGTCCAACTTCACTTCAAAACACAAAGCACTCAAAGCAATTAAGTGTGAGTATAATGTTGTAACCATGTCAGAGGTAACTCAAGAACCACTATCGAGTTTGACCTGAATTTAGTACAAGTCCTACCATAGACCAATGACTAGGTACACCCTTAATCTCTGACCTTCATCAAAATATATTCAAGAAATGAACAAGACGGACTCTAGGTTCTGACACCAAAAGTGTAAGATTCCACACACCTCACCCACAAGTGATAATATGAACCCCCTTTGCACTTGCAAAGCTCCAAAACCAAAACTGCACTCAAACTGACTAAGGGAAGCTAAAAGATTCCAAGTCAAGTGACTTGATGCAAAATAACCACTGAGCTCCCTCAAACACCTAAACTAAACAACTTAAGGAAATCTACTCTAACCAACTAAAAGGAAACTACTCTAACCGACTAAAAGGAAAACTATTCTGACCCTCGGGCCAAGTGGTCCAAGACAAACTCTCATCTACGAATAGAAAGCAAACTAAACTAATAACTGAAAGAAAACTAAACTACTCTCCTGAACTAAATTGTCCAAGACAAACCTACCCAAACTATATACAAGACTCTAAAGGGATGATACTGACTAGACTGATATATACACTGGATCTAACATGGTTTCTCAAGATGTTCAAGAGTAACAAGGCTTGGGTGATAGTTCTGAATCTCGCAAACTCATCCTTGTACTCTAAAAAAAAATTTGTCACCTGAAACTCAAACTCAAGAAAATTATCATGCAAAATCAACAACTGAGGCAACTCATAAGGTCCATGATCAATCCAAAAACAAGTTGTTTTTCCAAAATTTCCATAATCAAAATAAAAATGTTTATACCTTTCATCCTTAAGAGTAGGGAAAGAAACAACCTGGTATGATTTATGTGGTAACTCTTGTTCAAACCTCAATTGATCATCCATAGCTTCAAGAGGTCACAACAGGTGATGAATCTTCCCTCTAACATCTACATCAAACTCATCGGTAGTCAAGGCAGGATCAATCTTGGAATCAAGCTCATGAAATATCATCTTTGGGGGCTTGTCTTTGGGAAACATGAACCATGCATCATTGTAAATATCCTCAAGTGTATCCTCAAAAATCAAGGATTCCTTGATATCCTCTCCATCAAACACCTCTCCAAGCCGATCAATCTCAATATCCAACTGTAGCATCAACCCAAAATGTTCTTTGTTTTCCTTTTCCATGTGAGCAACTTGATCACCACTTAACAATCCATGCATATCATCACCATTAGGAGCTACATCATCTAGCATGTAATTTCCATTTGAACTCTCTCTAGGAACATCTTGCAATTCTTTATATAGACTCTCACCAAACATAGCTCCTTCAAGACTGATAGGAGAACCATCATACATCTTTGTGAGTTGCCCATCAACTTCCATTTCAAGTGGTAAAATTTCTAGAGGTCGAAGTTGATGGTGAATCATGCCACTTGCAACAACTTGATCACCTTGAAAGGCTTTGGGCAATGACTCCATTTGTATTTCTTCCTTAAGATCCTTAAGCATGCCCACAAAGAATATGGTGGTAATGATGTCCTAGAATGCTTTATCAAACCTTTCCTCATATCTTGATTCACTTGTAGTAACTTTCAATTCCTTGTTTAACTTGTCCACTTGATTACTTCTTTCATGAAGGGTGCTAGAGATTTCTTCCAACTCATCGTCAAGAATTTGACCTTGTAACATGAGGGAAAGCTCACCAAGGATCACCCCTTCAAATTTTTTATGGTCTTCTTCTAGCTCTTTAATGTGTGAATCTTTTCCTGATATGCTTCCTCTTCTTTGGATAAATTCAATTGCTTCCTTAATTTTCTTGTCAACTTCTTCCTCTTGAGGAGTAAACTGTGAAGGCTCCTCCACTTGGTTATCTTGAACATTAGAATCAACCATATCATCCTGATGTATCTCACCTTCTTCATTCTTTGGTGTCCAACTTAGAAGCTGAAAGAAATCCTTACCACCTCCCACTAATATTTCCTCATACCAACCCAATTGAAACTTGACCAAGTCAATGGTGTCTTGACAAGATGGGCATGTAGATTCCGAATGTCAGAGACTATGTACACTGCACCAAGAACTTCTTCCATATATGTTTTTTGGTTCCCTATTGATATCTTCTTTGAAATCAAGAAAATATTCCTCTAAATTGACAAGGACCGCAGGCTCATGTATTTGTGAAAAAGAAAATCTTCCTCTTAATGCCAAGTCCACTCTCAAGAGAAACACCAAACAATTGATTTCCTCATGATTTGTAGTACCATGTATCCTACACTTTCCTAATGCTGCCAGTTGAGACAAATCCCATGGAGGTAACCTCTTGTTCAAATCAAACCAAATGAGAAGAACGTCCACCTGTCTATCCATTGAGAAACATTTCTTTTTTGATTTTTTGATATTTTTGATATTTTTGATTTTTTTGATTTTTTTGATTTTTTTGATTTTTTGAGGAGATCTCACATCTCAAATATAACATGAAAGCTCATTGTTTCTCTTTGATAGTCCATGAATGAACACCTATTCAGCCCTCCTTGTTGATGTTGTGTAGACCTTAGTAACCTTTGCTTCCTATCTGATTGTAGCTTCTCAAACCTTTTAGGAGAGAAAGATCCAATTCTTCTATCCAGCTTTATGTTTAGTCTTGATCCTCTTGAAGGGTGGATTGGACCAACCTTTGTTCTTTTCTTTCTCTTTCAAGCTTCCTCTCTAGCTCTTTCTAACATTCCAACCTTCCCTAAATTCTCCTTTCAATGGCTTGCACTTTCTTTTCCTCTTGGTTCAATATGTTAGCAGTATGTAGATATTCTCTAGTATTCTCACTTTCTGCCCACGAGACTGTCCGTAATGTAATTAGGATATTATCTTGAACCATTCCCCAATTTTCTTTAGGTTGATTCGATCTAGGAAGCACCATCCTTCATCATAGTTGAATATCAACAAATTCCCCAAAGAAACACAATTCACGCCCTCCTTCTAGCGCCAAATAATGTTGATGTGAGTTTTGTACCACTACATAACATATATCAATTGAAATACTTGATACAGCATACCAAACACTCAACCCTCTCTTGAAAAGTATATAAGATACTCCAAGGTTCCTTACACCTGTGGATACTAACTCAGTTATAAAAATGTGATTTGTTGGTAATCACTTTAGTGGGCTTAAGTTGTTTTGTTCACTTGAGGATGTCAAATTCTCGCTATGATGAGATCTATCTTTGCAATGTATACTCAATTGATTTTCTAATTTATATCACTTCCAACTTTGCTCTCAAACTTCTCACTACTAAACTACTTCTTGCTTTACTACTACTCTTAAGGAATGGAAAGATTGGAAAATGGACGGGGATCAAACCAAATGAAAGCTTGCCAGCGATGCTACATCCATCGGTGCAATGATTCTAAGGGATATTCTTAGGATTTTCACACTAACACCTATCTTCCAACCCAACTTGAAGTACAAGCGAAAAGATGAAATGCAAGTAGAACTTGGGAGCAATTGGACTAGATTACCAAACAAGGCTTCCTAACAAGCCGCTAGGATGCTAGTGGCCTAGTATATAGATCCTCATCAAACATTCACCAATATCACCATTGCAACTAACCATCTACCTCTATTCTTACTTTAACAACATGAAATGAAATCCTACTTTAATTTGAGAGATGAGAAGAACCATGCAAATACACCAAAATGATCATGTATATCCACCATGCAAGTCACAACAATGAATAGAGAACAATTTTGATAGTATTTTGGCAACAATTCTCCAACATAACTCTACTTTACAAATGATAACAAATGGCCTTATATAGATGCTCAAAATTACAATGAGTGGCCAAGATTAAGAGGCAAAATCAAGGGCCAAGATTAAACCTTACAAACCCTAATTGGGGTTACCATCTTTCAACCAATTACATGAGGGCACTAACTTTGTGGGCCAATAAAAAAATCACAAAAATTTGTCGACCAATGAGAACATAAGACACTTCACATGATTTGATTGCATGCACATGACATTGCCACCTCATCAACCTTGTTTTATAAAGTTCATTAATCCTTGAGATGAGATGAAGCCTTGGATGCTTGAGCTTGTCATTACAAATTTTCTCACCACCACTTGAATTTGCTTGTACTAGATGTCCTGACCTCAAAAGGGTGAGGTCTTCATGCACTTGGGGTAATCTTGCCTTGACCTTGGTGGCTTGCCTAGATGTGAACCTTCTTGCAATTTGAGAGCCTTACTCTTGGCCACCGCCTTGAAATTAAACTTGACCTCTCCTCAACCTTTCATCTTGCTTTCCTCTTTCATTATTTCTTGCCTTCCTTTAACCTTCCATGGCCTTCTCCTTGATTGTTCCATAATTGTTCCATAATCCACCCATTACTTGATTTCAAATAATCATTAAGTTCATCAACTGCCTCCAAGTTAATACCATCTTCTATGGTTAACCCCTTAAATGCCTCCAACTATTCAAACTGCCATGACCTCACCCTTTGGCATAAGCATCCGCCTCAACCATAGTGGTGCAGTGAATCTCCCTAAAGTTGGATTTGGTTCGACATAGCAAAGCATCACTAGTAGTCTTGCACTCGAATTGAAGAAGTAGTACCCCATGTAGATTTGCCTCTGATTTTGTACTATCTAAGTTGCAACTCTAAATTCATGGTAATGATCCTAATCCAATCAATATTTCTTTACCATTTTCAATGCCTTCAATAAAATAAAACATCCAAGGATCAAACTGTGTACCTTGAGCAGAGCCTGGGCTCCGATTGAGAAGTACAATGAAGTCGCCATACTTTGACTTGCTATATCCTGTTTGCTACTGGGGCAGACTGAACACTTCCTTGCATAAATCCATACTTATTGATCTTCTTTTCCATAGTGGACTGGCTGTCTCTCAACCTCTCTCTTAATTGAATCATGTCAAGGGTACCGATGTTGGTGTCTCAGACTCATTTCAGTTTTGAGAAGAAGATGGTTTTGGGTAGCATAACTTCCTTTTCTCCTATTTCAGCATTAATTCCTTTGGGTCACTTTCTTGCATTGGCATCTGCCATCCTAAACACTTACCACTCCCCGCTTTCTACAATGATGGTGAAACTACACTTATCACTCCAAACTTCCTCTTGATGGGATGGAATACTACACTTATCACTCCCCGCTGTTACCTTAAGAGATGAGCTACACTTATCACTCCAATCTTCCTCCTAATGATGAAATGATGGAATACTACACTTATAACTCCCGGCCTTGGCCTTAAGATGGACTACACTTATCACTCCAATCTTCTTCCTACGGGTGGGACTACCACTTATCACTCCCCTCCATTTCCTATGAGATGGACTACACTTATCACTCCAATATTCCTCCTAAGATGATGAAATGATGGAACGCAAGCAAGAACTTTGGGAAAAAAGCTAATCAAGACAATTGAGTAATCAACCTACTAACCAAGCTTCAAGCTCTACTTTTGAAACTAATCTTCAACACTTAACAAAAAATACCAATGAAATGAAAAAAACTAAAAGAAAAGCTAAGATAGGCCACTCACCAGCTATGAAGGCACTCTGTTCTTGCAAAGAAAACCAAATGTAGATGCCCTTGGTTTGATGGATCTTCCTCTTTCAACTTTCTGGACTTGCACCCTCTATGAAATTCTGAATGCTATCTTGATGCAATTACTTTGTCAAAATCCAAACTTCACACCATAATCTATACTTGTCAAAATTTTGAGAACGAGGCCCTCAAATATGAGCCTAATCTTCCTTCAAAATATCCTCTTAAAATTATGGAATATGAAGCTTCAAACAACAAACTCCACCACTTGATTGAATTTTGGAAATTATATGCTAATTTACCAAGCTCCAACTTGCTAAAATCTGGAAATGAAATTACTTCTCAACAAATCCCTCTATCCTCAAAATTCTAAGAATTATAATCTAAGTTCTTATTTTCGGATTTGTTCAAGAATGCTGGAAAAATTGCCTTTAAAATTTTGATTTTGGGATGCCAAAATGGATGGAAGGAGGTCTTTAAATCATCAATTGTATATCTCTGCTCTTTTCTTTAACTGAGAATGCTGATCTTGGGCCTTAAATCTATCCTCAAACATCTTCAAATCTACCTAGACTGCTCTACAAACAAGGCCGCCACCCTCCGATTCAAAATCGGTGCCCTTAGACTGATTCCAATTGCCCAAATTTGATAAAGAAATTCCCTACTAATGATCCAAGATTTCACTCCCAATTGCAGATCATAAAATCGCAATTGGTTTGTGAGAAGTGAAGGGCTTAGAGCCTTCTTATATAGCTGCCACCAAGGATTATTTAGGGGGCCCACCTGGCAATTTGGAAAAAAAAAAAAACAATTATTTAATGCCATAACAAGGCCGACTTTGCAAACAAATAATAAATTTTGATTTTCTTTTGGCACATAATCTAATTCAATTTCAAACATATCCAGTACAAAATAAAAAATGCCAAAAAATATATGAAAATAAAAAATCTGAATGGTATTTCCAGATTCAACATCTTTCAAACATTTTATTATCCAATCCATTTGATGATATCAAAATTTTCCACTAACATTTGTGAATTGATTCTAATTTAACATGAATTGTTTTGCCCAATGAAAATTTTTGATTTGATGCAAGAAATGATTATTTGAAAATCAAAAAATATAGTGGACTTCCAGATTTTGATCCTTTCAAACAATCAACCATTAGCAAACTGAAATCATTGTATTTGAATTGCTTTGCTCAATGAGAATTTTGAGTTTGGTGCAAGGAATTGGCAAAAGAAAATATTATGATTCTGAAAATCAATTCCAAATAGGTATTAAGACAAAGAAGAAAATTGAAAATCAGAATGATATTGAATTTTGATTCCAATGATTCGATGAATGATCTTCCAAGATTAAACTTTCAGATTTTGAGAAAATGTTAGCCTTAACCAAAAATTGAAATCCAACAAAATTTTCCAATGCCATGGAATCATGTCATTTCAATTGCCCTCCAAAATTTGAATTCACCAAGCACAAGCAATTGAGGAATTAGAGGATCAGATTTAGCAACTTGCCAATTCAAAACCAAACAAAAATCAAAATTCCATATCATTTGCAAATTACTATGAACAACAACATTTCATTGCCTTATAAAAAATTCATCACTTCGTCAACATTTTCAAAATCATATCCTTATTGCAAATCTAAGTTCAAAATTTAAAATGGGGGTCCCCATGGAATAGGTTGATGTTGTGAAACCTCACAACAGATACTATAAACCATAATAGATTATAATAGAGTTCTAAATCTTGTACACCATAATAGGTTAGATAAGAGTCCTTGAATGGATTGTAGATTAGATAATTATCATTTTTTTATTCTTTTGCCACCCAAGTGAACTTGTGTGAATAGGTGAAGTTGCACAAAGGACCTCGCGACAATTCTAATAAGCTCAAATAATCTAAAACTTGTAGGATGAAAAAAATAGATGCGTACTAGTGAAATGATTTTAAATTGATGATAATTACAATAATTGGAGAAATCGAATCTTATATTACATCTTTGGTGGCAATGGCAGACAAAAACTTTTGGAAAGGGAAAGAAATGATCTCCAGCAGTATCAAAAACCTTGCATTTCAACAAAGTTAGCAGTATTCTTTGATTAGTGGAATATTCTCTCTGTTGAACCCAACATTGTCTTCCATTCCAATTTAGTTCCTGATGATATTAGGTTTAATGAAGTATTGTTTGTGTGATTATTAAATATATCATAGAAAAGTCAGCGTACATACATCTTCAAAGTATCAATATAATTTGGTGTAAATCGACATTCAACACCTGCTTTCTTTTCATGCGACAAACGAACAATAATAGTCCTAGGATATAGGGATGAAAGATATGTTAGGCTCAGTTTGGTTGCACGATTTGATTTGCTAGATTTGATCAATTTATGAAGTTTCTAATTTGATTTTTCATTTTCAGAATATAGTTGGAGCTATTTGGTTGACTCGGAAGATGAATGAGAAGTTCTATTTTCTGTGTTTGGTTCCACAAGTTTATAAATAGAACTGGAATTTGAGTAGGATTTTTTTTAATTTTTAATTTTTTAAATATTTTTTAATCTAATAAATTTTTATTTTTTTCAGTTTTTTGAATAAGGTTAATTGTTATTTTTATTTTAAAAAAAATTTCATATAGAAAACCATAAACAAGTTAACAACACCAAATAATTTATTTAAATTTATTAATTTTATTTATTTTTTTCAATAAAGTTAATTCTTTTATTTTTGTTATGATTTTTTAATTTTTATATACAAAATCTTAAACAAATTAAAAACAACAATATAATTATGACATTACTAGAATTTTTCCAACGTATCTATTTAAAATCCTTAAAAAGTTTCAATCTCTAGAGTTTGTTCCCTCTCTTTTAACCACATTTACACATATGGTCCTAACAAACTAGTGTTATTATTGCACAAAGAAGGCATCATAGAAAGATGATTTCTGCTTTCGCCATTGGCACAATCTCGAGGGCACTAGCTGCCTCTCAAGCCTTGCACAAGGTGCACTCATTTCCTACATTAGGTACAAATGTAGATGGGTTATCATCGACCCATTGAAAGTATGAATATCTATTATTTCCCTGCAATACTAAATCTACATTAGTTCTTGCTAAAATGATTAGCTCTTACATTATTTCTAAACATAAAATATATTTCCATTAACAACCTTTTTTCTATTTGGGAAACACCAAAATTGACGCCTAGGATTACTCATTGTGTGTGAGGTCTTCAACACATAAGGGCCAACACCACATTGACACAGACACAATCACCAAAGCTATATCAACTAAGATTGCAATGTCATGCAACATATCATTTGTTTTGTTGAATATTTTATTCATTTATACTAATTATAATTGCAAGAAAAATCAACATACTAATGGAGACAACATCTCGGTCAGATAGCAGCATCCAAATAGAAACATGACTATTGTTGATCACTATACAAAATGAAAATGCTTCATATTTGATAATATTATGAATCTGAATGAAATGTAAATATGAGACTCTTGTAATAGCAAGTTCTACTCCTTTTTACACCTTCGACACAAGAAAAAGGTGAGACTCCAATTCAAAGATTTCTCTAATATAGAGTAAACATGATACTCTCTAGGAAAAAAGTGTCTACTTTCTACCTCTAAATAATTGGAAAAAAAAAGCTTCCAAATGTTAATTTAAATAAGTTTCTAAAAATTATTAACTAAATTCAACCATCTCTAAATTAATGATTAATATTGGTTGAAATAAATACATATTTAACGTAATAGGTAGTTATATTCTTATGCACACTAAATTTTAAATATTCTGAAAACCTCATTAATGTTTGAATGAATGTTTAGTCATTCCTATAAAAAAAAATAGGGCAATGCTTTTATCACATAAAACTAAATGGACATCCCATGTTAATCTATTACTTTTTTCGGACAAAAAATCAACTTTAACAAATTGGAAAGTATGACACTCGCATGTCGTTAATGACAAATGAAAAGGAGTCATACATGAAATAAGCTTTCCACGTGATAACGCAAAGAACCATAGTGGAAATAAATTTTCCAACATTATGTAGAAAATATGCTAGTGGCATTTGTCATTTTGGATTTCTTTTAGAATACAATGTACTATGTAGGCACAATTTCTTCTGTTTGTAATGGCTCTGCCATGTAACAGCTATGCAGACTGTGAAGTGCAATCTTCCTTCTGTTTGTAACCATTAGATTCCCTATCTTTGGCAGATGCTATGACGATGTTTGACCATGTAATGTAAAAGGAAATAAAAGCTAAGAGCTACTGTGTAATTACTATCAAACTATATTTTAATAAAAGAGATATGCCCTACTTGTAAAGTGGCTGTAATCCAGAATAGCTGGATGAACCACTATAATCTTTGTGTCTATGTATTTTAATCTTTTATCTTCTATTCTGTTTTAATTATTTTTGTCTGCAATTTACTTTCAACAATTGGTATCAGAGCTAGTTAAGCTTGTTTGAGTTTTTGGAAATTAATGAGGATTTGTAGATGCCATGGATGAAGCAGACAAATGGAAGATTGAAAAGTTTTCAGGGCAGAACTTCGGGTTATGGAAAGTGCAGATAGAGTCTCTGCTTATCAAGCAGGATTTGCAACTCGCATTACTTGGAAAAACTAAGGGTAAAGGATCTTTATCAGATGAAGATTGTTTGAAGATCGATAGAAAACAAAGGCAATGATTTTCTTATCTCTATCAAGCAATGTTCTCTTCAATGTTTCAACAGAGCCAACAATGAAAGAGTTGTGGGATAAGTTATCTTCATTATATGAGATAGCTTCAACATTGAACAAAGTATTTATCATGAAAAATTTATACAATCTAAAAATGAAAGGAGGAGTGATATCAAATCATCTCAATGAGTTCAATACATTAGTTACTCAGCTGACTTCAGTTGGTATCCCATTAGATGATGAAATAAAGGTGATCCTATTATTATGCTCACTTCCAAATAGCTGGGAAGGCGTAGTAATGGCTATGAGCACTTCAATTGCAGCCAAGAGCAAGATGAAATTTGATGAAGTTGCAGCCACACTACTTAGTGAAGACATGCGAAGGAAGCATCAAGAACCCTCTTCCAGTGATGCTCTAATAGCTGTGAGCACAAGAAATAGAGGTAGAAGCCGCGAGAGAGGAAGAAACAATAATAACAATAATGGAAGAGGTAGATAGAATCATCACTCAAAATTGAGAGGAAGAAATGGCACTTGCTGGTTTTGTGGAAAATTTGGGCACACAAAGAAGCAATGCTAGAACTACAAAAAGGCTCAAAATAAAGTTATCAGTGATGGTGTTAATGCTGCAACTGATGGAGCTTTGGTACTTGCAGTCAGCAACATAGATTCAGCCTCATGGGTTCTTGATTCTGGAGCCTCATTTCACACAACTCCATGTCGGAGTGCTTTCACAAATTACCACAAATGTGTGTTAAGTAAAGTTTTTCTTGGGGATAATAACGAGTGTGATATAG
The DNA here is from genome assembly GCA_027943335.1 of Chamaecyparis obtusa. NCBI lineage: Eukaryota > Viridiplantae > Streptophyta > Pinopsida > Cupressales > Cupressaceae > Chamaecyparis > Chamaecyparis obtusa. The sequence goes on along the minus strand of BSBK01005503.1, from coordinate 225,076 downwards.
TCAGCAAAGGGGATAATTTATTGTTGTTAAAAAATGGAAGTAAATGGATTCCAAAAGATGTTAGGTATGTTCCTACACATAAGCATAATCTGATTTGAGTCAGTCATCTATATACAAAAGGTTGTAATGTTAGCTTTGATCTAGACTCTTGGAAAGTGTCCAAAGGTCAATTAATTTTAGCTAAAGGGAAAAAAATTGGAAGTTTATACACATTAGAGTGTAATGGTGAAGTGGGAGCAGCCATGGTGGTTGCAGATAGAAATGCTAAACTTTGGCATAAGAGGCTTGGTCACATGAGAAAAATGGGTCTTGAATTCATGCTTTGAAGAGACCAACTTCCGAGTCTTAAATCGATTGATTTGGAATTGTGTGAGCATTGCCTTTATGGCAAGAAAAATCACGCCAACTTTGTAAGGATGGGTCATGAAAAGAAATCCTCTCCATTAGAACTCGTGCACTCTGATGTCTTCAATCCTACGGAGGTAACATCTATCGGTGGTGCTAATTATTTTGTTGCATTTCTAGATGATTGTACTCACAAAGTTTGGGTTTATATGTTGCATAAGAAATCAATTTTTTTAAAAAAATTTAAAAGTTTTAAGGCTATGGTGGAAAATCAGATTGGAAGAAAAATAAAATGTTTACTAACGAACAATGGTGGTGAGTATTTCTCTTTGGAGCTTGACATTTTTTCCGCAGATCATGGTATTCAGAGGATTAAAATAGTTCCTTATACACCTCAAGAAAATGGTGGAGCTGAGAGATTGAATCAAACTATTTTGGAGAGAGCTTGGTGTATGTTGTCTAATGCTGGTTTGGGGAAGGAATTTTGGGCAGAGGCATGTAATACAATGGTTTATTTAATAAACCAAGCTCCTTCATCATGTTTGGATTTTGATAGTTTGGAAGAGAGGTGGGTTGGTAAGAGAATTTATTTTTCTCATTTGCGTGTTTTTGGATGCGATGCATATGCTCACATTAATATGGATCAGAGAACAAAATTGGATTTCAAATCCAAGAGATGCATATTTTTTGGGTATGGTGAAGATTAGTTTGGTTTTCGACTGTGGGATCCGATCACTCACAAAGTGATTCATAGTCGGGATGTTGTATTTAATGAGAAATCATTCTTAGGTTTGCAAATTCAGAATTCTCCTTCTAATGAATTTATTAAATTTGATCTATCTGATAATGGAAATCATATGCAGAACACAACCCGGGTCACATTCTACCCATCTACATTTGTCCCCTCCAGCATTGCTCACCTCACTTCTTCCACAAATTCTCTCCCTTTCCCAATACCACAACAGCCCCTTATGTCTCCCACACCACTTGTGGTTAGCACACAACCACTATTTTATAATAGCCCTGCATCTACGCAGACTGCCCCTTACCAAAGCAATCAAGGAGGAGAGCTGTTGAATGGTTGTGAACTTTTTAACACAGTAAATGTTTGTGTTTTTATTTTATTTAATTACACAAGTAGGATTATTAAGCCTAATTAGTCATCCATATTCATTTGACACTTGTTCACACAAGTTTCCACTGTTTACTAGTTGTATAGAGAGGTGTTGATTATATTTTGACACCTCACCCTATTTTAGTGGGAGGCAACTCAACAGAACTCCTTGAGTGTTGGGTTCAACTTCTCATTTGACCCAACCACTCTTTCTATATGTACTTTTCTTCTTTCAATGAATGGTTGTTGACTTTGAGCTCATTGTGTTCTCATGCTTTAATTTAATCTCTTAGATCTTGGTGAATTATTCATTAAATAAATAATACAAAAAATTTGAGTCCACCTTTTGGTCAAAGTTTGAAACCCTTTTCTATTGAAAATTAAAAAAATTCATAGTTGGAGTAAATATTTCAAGCATTTACATATAAAATATCAATATGGTAAAAACCTATGAAATGTAGAATTTTATGTCTAGCCTTAAAATATAAATTTATACTAATATTAAAATGATAAAATCAATATTTCTACAAGAGGTACAAAATGAATTTTTTAAAGTGCTATATTTTGAGTGAAAACATCTACGTGTGCAATTGACATAATTTGAATAAACACACAAAAAAAAATAATTATTTCATTTTGGAGAAATATGTGTAGCATGGTTAAGCTTGGTGAAGATATTTTTAAATAACTTATTAAAATATTTAATTTGAAATGTTATGAACTCAAAATAAACCTTAAGGATTCAAGGAGGATGATATAGTTCTTTTCTAGCGTTTTTATTATTTTTCAAATAATTTGGCCTTGCTTTTATTTTGCAATTCGAGACGCATAAGTTTTTTTCTTCTATTGTTTTGGTTTCAAATCCTTTATATCGATTCGACCAACTATAACCCAATAATCCTTGCAATTGCTGATAATTTGGTGAGCATACAAAATACAAAACCTTCTCTACAAAAGCTAATTTTCTTTTAATATATAAAATCATGACTAATAATTCTATTCAAACAAAAATAGATAAAAAAAATTTAGTATTATTTTCAAATTTGTGTATATTTTACTTTAAAAATGAAAGAATACATACACAACAATAACTAATGCAACATACATATGTACAATTTGAAAAGATTTCATTACCTATCATTTTCTATTTAATTTTTCTAAATCCTGATTTTCTTATCTTTTCATTAAAGAAAATTTTGAAGGAACATTTATTCCATGCTGTATATATGTCCTTGATAAGTGATATTTTCCTATAAACATGAATATTTTAGATCGTTTATCTCACTAATCTTACTCCATCATCATTTGGGCATTTCTTTGGTATCTTCTTTCTTAAACTAAATTCTCTCAAACATGAATTGACACCAATAAAAGATTATGAATAAAATATGAATAATTAGATGGATCATGAATATGAGGACATTAGAGTTAGTTAGTACAATATTTAAAAATAGATCATATCTCTCATCAATATTTGGTAATTCCATTAGATTTATTTTCCCAAGTAAGCCACATTAATGAGATAATTAGCTTGTAAAATATCTAAAACTTACATATAAATAGGTAATTTTAAATTTTGTATGATCTATTGGACATAGTATTCTCTTATCTTTACTATTTGTTAATTTTTTTCATCTTTCATGCCATTTTAAGAACTTTTATTAAACAAACAAGAGGTAAATTAGCTTATGCACCTTAGATATATTATATTCACTTCTTCTTCTATGTGATTATCAAATCTATCTCACACCTCTACATCTTTCACAATTTCTTTAGAGTCCTACAACATAGCCATATTCTCTTAGAGTAGGATTATCACAAGAGTTAAAGATTTATTTCTAAAATTATAAAGATCATGCAAATAATCAACCTATAGCTTTCCCTTTTTGGGGCCAACCCTTTCCAAATTTATGTCTTATTGGAACTTAGGAACCCCATATAAGTAGAAAATGAAGAAAAACACACAAAAAATTATTGCTGAATATTTCTTTTTGCATTTTGAACAAAAGTAATTCACATCCTCATCAACCAATTGATTTGACACCATTGTCGATGTATCGAAGAAAAAATATTTTTGAATTACATTGATGGTCTCCACCTTACATCTACTATAGACTCATTTTTTTATCAGCTCTCACTTGACCAATATTCTAATGAAGATTATATATTTTCACCACACGTAATAGGTCACATGGAGAAAACAAAATATGATTAACATTAGGCCACCATTTTGCATACTCATATTGAACTACTTTAAGTGTCATTGACCATTCCTCAACATGATTTTCTAATCTCCAAAAGGTAACAAATCTCTAGGAAAAAAATTTATACTTCCATCAAGATAATTCTTCTTTGACTAGCTCTGTCTAAGCTTTTTCATTGTTCCTACCAATCCCCATATCTTAGTTCATTAAACCAACTAATTTTTTTTGATTGTATGCTTTAATTGTGTTTTTGTTACATTTTTCATTTCTGATACGTTAACACAAAGCGCTTTCTACTTTAAATGGAATGTGGACAATTTCTCTCTAAAAAAATATGCAATCTATTATTAATAATGCTTCCTAGAAGTTAGGGATGCTATTGTTGAAGAATTCAAATGATAGTTGAATAGTTATGTATCTTTGTTATAGTTTTATAATCTTTACTATCAACTAATATAAGCGTAATGTTTAACTACATAGATGAATCATATTTGAATTGTTGAATATTTATCTTTATCATCAAATTCAAAACTAAAATATCTTTTTACAAATCCACCTTTCTTTTTTGTTTAGAACATCAACCCAATATTTATTGAAATGTAGATAAATAAAATGAAATATAAACCTAGATTTGAATAACATAGATTTTAACAAGATAGTTTTCCTACAATTACCCTACAAAAAAATCTATTATTAACTTTCTAATATAAATAAATATATAAAACAATTATTTATAAAACAATGAATGTCAAAAGATTAATATACATGCGATTGGTACTTAGACTTTTCTCAATTTTGTTAGTATTACATTATGCCCCATCAACAAACAACATTTCAAGATCATTTCGCTATTACAATTATTCACTATATGGTTAAGGGTAATATTCCAAGCCAATAAAGTACTTCCACTCATATCTCAACTAAATAGCCCCTTGCTTTCAGTCCAAAAAAAGTCTTCCTTTCACGCATTTGCCACCATTAAGTTGAAATTAGCGTTACATCAGAGTATTAGTGGGCCTGAGTTTGGTTGAGCATTGAATAGCGGAGAAGTTGATCGCTTATGCAAATACATCAGTGAACAAGCCCACTTTAAAACGATACTCTCATCTATTCGATTCTTCACCCAACTCAACTACAACTTCAGAGGTGAAAATGCCGGCTGAAAATGCCCACTTCAATAAACAACACTCTCAGCTATTTAATTCTTTACCAGACGCAGGATGACTCTTGTCTGAAGTAGCGCCAATTTCAACTTCAATATATGGTGGCATATGCGTGGAAGACAAGTTTTCTTATCCGGACAACAGTGGACGATTTAGTTGGAATATAAGCCTCTAACTAGATAACCATTGAGGAGATGTGTAATAGTCAAATGACTTTTAAATGTTATTCTTGACAGGGTTTAATTGCAATATGATGATGGCGTTATAAAATATCTTGTAGAAAAGTAAGTACCAATCAAACTGTAGAGGTCGATTCATTTTCTAGATTTATTTTTCCCGAATAACAATATTATTTATATCTTAGAGTTAAAAGGAGATAAAACATTTTTCAAAAAGGGGTGTGTTGGAGAATATAAACAACAAAGTCTATGTAATTCAAATTTATGTTCATATTATAAGTTGTGTACATTGTTTATGTTGATTTATTATAAACTAGCAATTGCACCTTAGTGTGTAATGGGTATGCTGAAGAGATGTGGAAGTTCAATAAGAAGAATTGGTTATTTAGCAAATAATGCTCGTGCAAAAAAAAGATCTTAATGGAAAAATAATAGGTTGAAATCAATGATTTCTACGGTTACATGAGTTGTAATGTAGAATAAAACTTTTGAATTAAGTATATAATCAAACTTCATTAGCAATAGGCTCTTCTTGTGTTTGAGAGAGAGAAATAGAGAGGGACTGGGTACGTAAGAAGATAGACGGGAAAATAGAGCGAGACAAGGAACACAGAGAGAGGACAAAAAAATAGAGAGGGATGTAACATATAAAAATTCCCCTTCTATGATGTTATCATAGATGTCATACATTGTTAGAGATATCCTATTTGGTACAATTAAGGAGAAGATATGAATTGTTTTTTATTAGACCAATATTATACACGTTAATTGCATTTTCTTGAAAGTTTCCATGGACTTTTCAACAAATCCATTTTGTACATATTTTTTTTACCATTTTGTTAACAAAGCTTCCACATAAAAAAATCACTTTAATTAAAATAAACATTATTTCTACACTTACAAAAAAAATATCTATAAATTATAATGAATTAGGAAATAAATTTTTAAGGATATTTATCATCAAATATTGGGTTGAATATAATATAAATAAATAGATAATACTTATTTAATCTTTAAACTAGTATATGATAGTTTCAATAAAATTTAAGAAATATTTAGTATAAATTGGTGTGTGTATGTGTGTACATATATACAATGCTATTTATTATTTATATTCTTTATAATATAATATCATGTAATATAATATTTTTATATAATACATATAATATACTATGAGATATATTCTATAATATATCCAATATAAATATATATTTATACTATATATATTATTTAATTAATAGTAATACACATTTTTTCTCAAGTAGAGTTGTGACAAATTTAATAGTAGTTACTTATAATAAAGTGCAATTGATTGCTTTAATCAAGATGATTGGAAAGCCTAAGATTGTCACTCATATCTGCATTGATCTCAAATAATATAAATATTAAAATAATAATTAATTATTGAATGATCTTTAAAATTATATATTAACAAATTGTTAAATCTTGAGTACTAAATACAATGGTAAAGTATGTAAGTAGAGTGAAAACTATAACATATGATAGATAGTTAATAATAACATTGTTTTTGATAGATAAAAAGTAGCAAAAGGGTGTTGGCTCGAAGAATAACATTGAATATTATTATTAATTAATAATAACATTATTATTTTTTATTAAGTATTCATTTTTTATGAATTTTTAAAAATTGTTTTGTATACATTCTTCCATCAATAATATGACTAATATTTATGTGATATTTCTCAAAATTAATTATTTAACAATATTTTAAAATATTAATATAAATATACTTGAATATTAATAAATTTTATACAATGTATATATTATAAAAAAACTAATTAGATATTTTTAAAATAAAAGAAATTATTTAATATCATTTATGTGAATAATTTATTAAAATAATAAAACAACCTTCTTAAAATCAAATAATTATATTTTTTTTAATACTTTAAAATTTTACTTATGTCTTATTGTCATATCGACTAGTTAAAAATGCTAAAATATAGTAATAATTAATAACACCCATTTTTAGCAATGTAAAAAGTTTTTAAAAAAAAAAATTAATAATTCAAAAAATTGTATGTACTCTTGAAAACAAAATTAAGCTGAAAACAAAATTACCATGAACGTAGTATCATCTATATGAATGCCTATTTATAATTTAATATAAAATTTGCATGCGGGAATCCCATGAGCTTTGGCTATATGTAATTGATGCGAACTTCGTATCTCCCACATCGGAATTGAAAAGACAACATGGGAAAAGATATTACCTGGACACAATTTGAAAAGAAAAACTAGCAAAATTTATTTAAAATAAAAATTTAAAAATAAATAAAATAAATCAATTAAAAATATTTATAATTATTAATAAATTATATTTATATTTTATATATATTTCATTCACAAAACTAAAAAATTATATAATTAAAATAATTTTATATAATTGCAATTTTAATTTTAATTCTAAAAAATTAAATTTTATTTAAATCATTTAAATATATTATAATTTAATACAACTTTTAAGATTTGATCAAAACTATAATTATAATTTTAACTTAATTAATATAATTATAATAAAAAATCTTAATCTCAAATTTAATTTTCAATTATAAATATTTTGTAAATATTATTATATTTAAATTATTTTTATCATTTATCATAAAATGTTAAATAATTTTTACTTTATATTTTTAACAATTTTCTCTACGGATGCAAAAATGTTGTGAAATAGAAGGTTTTCTAATGGGGACATGTCTCCCCCTTCACACAATCACGAATGGCAGAATGTAAAAAATAGGAAAACAAGGAGGTTGGAGAGAGCCAAGGTTAGCAAAAGGAGGATGGTTAACTGATGGTCAGAAAATAAATCATCATAGATTTGGGTAATGTCAATCACATCTCAAATAACATGACTTACCTCTAGAGAAAATCAGCTACCATTAGTGAGAAATAATCCTTCCCTTCCTTCTCTAAAGGAGAGTCTTTGCCATGAGCCTTCATGCCTCTTCTTCCAAAACAAGTTTTCTCCTCTCCAAGATAGTGAAAAGGGATTTTCAAAACTAGCCTCTACTAACAATATTCACGATTATGGAAATACCTAAAGAAATTTGGGTCACCATAAACCCTAGTATGCTTCTAATCACTAGGCAATGCATCACAATAGGAATTCTAGACTTAATGTCTAATTTTGGCAAAACATGAAGGATGAATCAAACTCTAAAATCATTGAATGTGAAAAAATGACGAACGTGGTGATGCAAAATAACTTTACTATGGGTTTGAGAGAACAGTGCAAGAAAAATAGTTTTTTTTTTCCAAATGGTGTGGAATTGGACAACCTATTGAAGGTATTGCTAGTTCATGAGAACAAGCTTATGTGGGCTAGGTAAGTATTACTATTTTCCTTGATGAATTTTTATTCAAAGATTGCAAAAATGAAGTTGTAAAATTGCAACTATTAAATGGAGGGTTTGTCTTTTATAAAGGATATAATTTTAAATTCTTAGAATGAAAACCAAAATTTAACCCTATTCAATACAATTTAAAGAAGATGTTAAGATAATCAAATTAATAAATTTACCAGTGAAACTAATGTATTCCCATATATTACTTAGATTAGGGGATGAATTGGGAGGCTTCATAGCCTTGGAAGAAATCTTTACACTCTCTTTTTTGATGTTAAAATTCTTATAGACATAGATGTTAATTTAACTCATTTGAAATTAATAAAATTCATTATGGAAAATGATTCCTACCTTATAAAATCAGAATTTTATCATGGCCCCTTCTCTAATAGTGTAGTATATAGATTAGATACTTTACCTCATCATAAGGAAAAAGTACCCAACCATCCGCTTCTTGAAAGTGATATCTAGGAATCAATATTTTACTAAATGAGGAGAAAGATTGATTCATTCAAAAAAATCAATCCAAAAACTAGTAGAGAATGAAAATATTAGATAATGCACATGATAATACTATAAACATACCATGATCTAAAGATAATGATACTCATAAATTGCAAGAAGAGGACAACTATTGCCTAACAAGTGGAAATCTGGAATCCAAATAGCCTATGGATAAAATTCTCAACACTCAAAAATTAGGGGGATGCCCTGATGAAAGGAGGGTCAATTCCATATAAATCCTTCTAGAATGAGAAACAATGAGGAAGGAATATGGTCTCAATGAGATTGAGGAGGGGGAGATAGTAGTTGAAGAAACTTTTATCGTTGAAATAGTTATCCCCACTAATGAGCAGAAACGTGTAGATAATTTGGAAATAATTAAAGTGGGGGACATAGGATAAGAATAACATAGTTGAGAAACCTATGCACCTGATGATGGTGATGAGGTAAATAATAAAATGAATCTATCATTCATTTTTTTATGAAATGAAGTATTGAATGACCTTATAAAGGGGTTTGTAGAAGAGTTAATAAGTAGAGAGGAAGAAGATCTTCAAAAATAATTGCTAGTTGAAAAAAATTTAGAGATGGACGAAGAAGAATTAGACAATGCACAAGAAGAAGAGTTGAAGAACTAATTAAACAATAAGGAAAAAAGAATCAGCAATAGCTATCCTAGGAAATGCACTAACTACATAAGGTAAGGAAACCCCTAATTGTGTTAAGTATGGCCCAAGTCGATCCAAAGATCCTAAAAAATTTATAGTCTCCAAATCTCATAGGGTAAAAGCATAGATCTATGTCACAATATAGGAAAACAAAAGTGTTTTGACTGGAAGTGATTTCAACTTAATACATTTTAGCCGAATACTAGTAGCATGCATGTGGCGCTAGGTGGCGTCAATGTGTCACCTTAGTTTTGGCCAAAACAAGTTCGACCGAATAGGTTTCGAGTGAAATTTTCAAAAACTATATATACCCAAAAAAACATTAAGTAACTCATTTGCACTCTAGAGGCTTCCTAGATTTGCAGAGTGATTTGGAGACCTTTGACCAGACTAGGTAGGGTTTTTTCCTAAAAAACATTTAATGTTTTTTCAAGTTTTTAGATTGACATATGTACATATTGATTTATTTAATTATTTTTAGGATAATTTCTAGTTATGTTAGATTGTTAAAATTAAATTAACATGCTTTGTACTATAATTTTTTTATTTAAATGACATATAGTTAACGTAGTAAACCTAGTTAATCAAAATAACTTTAATTAACATAATTACCTTAGTCAAACTAAGTTAACCTTACTTAACATAGTTACCATTAGTTAACCATACTTCATATCTAATTGACCTAGTTAACTGTAGTTAACCTGGTTAACTATAATTAACCATAGTTAACCTATTTAACCTTAGTTAACTTAGTCAAATCTAGTTATCCTAGTTAACCTTAGCTAACTTACTCAAATTTAGTTAATGTAGTTAACTATACTTCAAACCTATTCAAAATTACTTTAATCCCTAGTTTACCTAGTCCAACTTAGATAACCTAGTCAACCTAGTTAACCTAGTCAAACTTAGTTAACCTAATCAACCATACTTGAAACCTAGTTAACCTAGTTAACCTAGTGAAATTTAGTTAACCTAGTTAACCTAGAATAAATAACCATTTATTTATGTTTTATTCATGTTCCACGAGTTGTATAAATGTGGTTTGTGTATACACACATGTATGAATATGTTTAAATTATAAATATCATTCATTTTTTTCGCATGTTTAGATTAAATGTACATATAAATTTTGTTAATGTAACATGTAGTTCAAACACTTGATCATTTGAGGCATTAGAAAAGTATATTGGGAAAACGTTACATAAAAATGTAACTATACATAGTTCCTAGTTAACCATACCTCAAACCTAGTTAACATTAGTTAACCTAGTCAAACTTAGTTAACCTAGTTAAGCTCCATGTACTTCAAACCTAGTTAACCTAGTCAAATATAGTTAACCTAGTTAACCATACTTCAAATATCATTCATTTATTTTATGTTTCTTAAATATGTACATAAATTGTTCATATATAATTTTTACAAAGTAGATGATTATAATGTACATGCGCTTTAAATTAGATTTCTTTTTAAAACATTTTACATATTTGTATGCATGTGTAGAGATTTATATATATACCTATCTACACACTTTAACATACATTGTATCTATCATACATGGCATCTAGTACTGGGCTAGCATCTGCATCTTCAAGAGAGGATAGTGTTCAGGGGGATGGTAGTGCCCACTCTTCACATAGATCTACCTCTTCTCGAGAGGAGAGAGAAGCTATTTCCTGATACTATTGCTAGATTGGCTTGCTCGATCAAGGTCATTGATCATACCATTGACACATCCACCACCCTCCCTAATAGGGATAGGTTGAATAATATCAGAGAGGAGTTGGTCTGTATGATTTAGATAGTTAAATCATACGGCCCATATGATAGCATCGACATTGATACTTTCTATATTTCTCTATCTCGCAGTGTTACTGGCACCATGAAGTACATACAGATTGACTCGAAGGTCTCTACCACTATGGTGAAGACCATGATTCCACATTACACACACAAGGCCCATGTTAGAGTTTCTATGGTTACTAGGTGTATATATGACCTTGTTGCATCATTTATATATCCTTGTTGGTTAGTTTCTCATCATAGGTGACCCCAGAAGGATGAGCTTCGATCATATTTCTCTAAACAATTGTTTGTAGAATTTTATTTGCATTATGAGGTGGACTACATAGATTTTCTAGGTTATGGTAGGTAGGAGAGGGGGCATTTATCATATAGATTTAGGCCATTTCATGCCCCTACGCCCACTAATAAGAAAAAATAGGTGGGTCCAAACCTTTTGGTTATGACACAATGTTTTTAAATGACAGCTACAGGAGAGAGGGTACCTGATGATACTAGGAGATATATGTATTCTAGTATTGTGATTATCATGGAAAGGGTTCATGAGATGTCATTTAATTGTTGTGGGAGATACATGTTATATTCTCATACTACCATTTCTACACTTGCACATGATGCATCCTCTAGTGATGATCCATACCAAATAGCACACATATTATCTCCCCTTGTGCTTGCAACTTTATCAGGGGTGGACTCTTTGTGTTATTTGGGTGCATGCTTATCTAGTGATGTACTTTGTGCATATTAGGCTTCATAGGAAGTCACTATGATTCTTCTTAGTGGGATCTCATCACATGTCACCCACATTCATTTGTGACCATCTACTGGATTAGGTTCTCAGGGTGTACAAAGGCAGGAGGATATTCCTACACCACCTACAACTCCTCAATAGACTCCAGTTGATGATGATGCACCTCCCCCTACCTAGGCCCCTTCATCACGTTGACTTTTCACCAAATTTCTTATAGATGAGTAGATTGATCCCTCAGATGTTTCATTACATGATTCAAACTTGAGCGGGATCATTAGAGCATTACATATTGCTATGGTATATGTTTAAATTTAAAATTCAATTTTATTTAAAACTTACACATGTATCTAATTAAGTATATTTATTTTAAAATTTTCAATTAAATGATTAATATATATGTACTCTAGGGTATTTTTATAGTATGTTAGGTTATGGAGATTTACAAACACCTAGTGATCCCATGTAGCATGACTCACATGTAATTTTAGACATCTTTATATAATTTTTCTTAGACAAGTATTTAATTTATTCGACTTGTATGCATGACACATATATACTTATTTTACTTCACACAGAGATCTGGAGGACGTGGACCACCATCAAGTCATGGATCGGGACAAAGCTCTAGTTGACATTACATGTTATTTTAGACATTTGATGGACATGTTATGTTATAGACATTTCGTATAAATTACATATATTGTACATGTTATTACATACACATATTATTTCATATATTTCATGTACACTTGTTATTTCGTGAACACATGCTATTCTACATAGTTCATGTTATATGTTCATGTTATATATTCATGTTATGAATGCTCATGTGTTCATTAAGTAGACTTATTTTATGCATGTTCATTCAATATGTATATTTTTCATGCATGTCAGTTAAAATACAATTGATTTAATTAATTTACATTCGATATATGTAATTAAAATCAATTACTGTATTTGAATTTCATAAGCTCAAAACAATTAATCTCACTAATTTGTCATAAGTAATCTAACTAATGTCCTAAGAAATTTCAAAACATAAGAACATATAAAAGTTACATAAGAACATACTATTGAACCATGAAAGGATAAATAAAAGCATACATAACAACATGTGTAAAGCATTTTATTCTCACTAACTTGTCATAGGTAATCTAACTAATAAGAAACCTAGCTAATTTTAGTGCCCCTTCACCTGGACATATTCTTTTTTTCATTTATCTTTGGTTTGTGATTGTCGATATGAGATGATACTCTGATTATGATACCTAGATATTTCTTTGGATGTTTCAGTTTTATTATGATCTTGTGGTTCTTAGATATGATGATTAGTTTTACTTCTTGTGATATTTAATGGATATGGATGTAATTACAATATGATGTTGGGTTAGTCAAGTTTATGTTTTCATGGATTTGATGTTTACATGTTTTCATTGCATGTCTATGGGCGTTATGTACATGTTCGATTAAGCTCACACTCTATTTCTACTTTATTATTGATGTTTCCTTACATGGTCCGACTATGCTTACATGTTATTCTTGCATAATTGTGGATGATGATCTATATATTTTATTATGATTATTTGACTATGATTATCATTGTACTAATAAAACTAATGAACCCTGATGAATTTTATATATATTATCTTGTCTGAGTTGCTTATAGGATGTGGGGAGGAAGTCATAGTTACTTCTTCAAGAGATCCACACGATGTCATGCCCACCCTTCTTGTATACTACCATCTGTATATGTATATGTATATATGTGTCTCATTTTTGTGATGCAATTGCAGGTACTAGGCAAGTCTCCCCTGAATTGGCAGGATTGAGCATGCCTCCGCTCAGTGGAAATTAGTGGTTGACAAAGATGGATTTCAGTCCAACAATACCCACTCTTTTGTGCTCCGTATTGTTCTTGTTTTATTTTTTCTCATTGATCATTTGTGCTTTTATTGTCACTTGCTTGACTTGGAAATATAAGACATTTAGTAAAGCATAAATCAAGAATTAATAAAACTAAAACATTAAAATTAAGTAAAATTTAATATAATTAATTAAACTAACCCTACACCTATACTCCTAAACATAACCTTCTAAAGATAACATTATTGATTTATTAATGTGCACACTATTATTATGATATGAATTCAACAAATATTTAAACTAATCTAGTTGTGAATATTTAATTAGAATGAAAATTAAAATAATCTAGAACATTATTTCATTGTAAGAAAAATATAACTAATATTGAGCTGAAGTCATGAGCAGATTTTGGATCATTTCTTTCCTATTTAATAGAAATTACCAATAAAGAGAGGATTAAAATTGATTGAGATACCTTTGTAATGGGATTTTTTCTCCCGTCAGTTTCGGGTACGAGGAATAGAAAAGGGAACCATATATTTGGTAGTGGGGATCGGGAGAAGGAATTGTCATTTTAAGTTTCGGTTTGTGCATGGTGGTGGGGTTTTTTCCATTTAATGGATTAATGGTTTTGAGGGTAGGGGATATGGTTCTACTCACAGGGTTCTCTGGAAATTTAGGGGTTGTTTTCAGTGGGGAGAAATAATCTCTGATCATTGGAAAGTGAGGTAATCAGGGTGCCTACCTTCATTGAATCGTCTGAGATTTCGCTCTGTGAATTGAGGTACATTATTTGATTGGTCTATAAAATGCCATTCGTTTTTCATTTGATTAATTGGTATAATGCTCTCTGATAATCCTCTACATGTACCTGGGTATTTCCTTTCTTGTGCAACGAACCCTTGCATATGTGTGTTAGCATAGTGATATGACTTTCAAAAACTGCTCTTAGAAGATATCAAAGGAATAACTTTCAACTTGATGCCTTGTGTTCGGCTGTCTTTCTTTCTCCAGAACATAGCCTTATTGCGTTTTTCTGCCATTGTTTTTCCACGTTATCTTTTATCGTTTCTTTTCAACAAATGATGTCTGTTCCTTGTTAAAATTACCGATTTGGGGTTTTGTGTTCATACCCACTTAAACCCACCGTCCCTTGGATGTTCGCTACTTTTTATTACTATGAAGTTGTCGTCATTTCTTACTCCATTGTTTTGGGACGTCGTTTCCTTGTGACATGCTTTTCACATCTCTTTATCAGATTTTTGCACTCTCTTTTCTACTTATTCGAATGTTTCTTGGATTTTGGGTTATGTTTTGCGTATCAACCACTGACGGATCTTCTATAACCTGGAGCATGCGTAGAACGTATAGTATGTTGTGGTCTTCATTAGATGTTAAATCAGATTTCTTCAATACGTGATTCCTTAACTTGGAATAATGGTCAACTGTAGTTAAAATATTGGTATGGCAGCCATTAGTTACGTATCTTTTAGGGATTTTAGTACTACATTCTCTAAAAATTATTCCATGTCTCATTTTCTTCTAAAAATCGTATTCCTCATTAAAAATCCATCATTTAGTTTTTGAATTATTAGAATTAGGAATAGATTCCCTAGGATCTTAAGAGGATAAGTTAAGAATTAATTTTAAATTCCTTCCTTGAGTTAGAATTTGAATGGGTTTTGTTTTGTGATTAAATTTTAATAAAATTGTTCTTAAAATCACTCGAGTTAGTAAGGAAGATAATGATTGTAAATTGATTTGAATAATAATCATATTTTTGTTGATGATTATGTTTAATGATTATTCATTTGTTATAAATTGGAGATTAAATTAATTGATGTTAGTGATTAAAATTTATATGTTTAATTATATTATTTTAATTGTTATAGTGAAAGAAGCTAAAATTTAAAATTAGTTAATTTTTATTTATTTTATTTCAATATATGTTTTGTTATTTCTTAATTGGATAATAGAATTTTATACTTGGATAAAAGTCATTAATTAAATGAAATTTATTTGTGTGAAAATATAATAAGAGAAATGTGACCTTGTTAGAAAACCTAATAATAATTTTAGTGTTGGTTGTTTTATAATCATAGAATGATGGTATCTTGGATGAATATGTCATGTATGTAAAGTTCTTTTATGTGGAGTCTCTAAAGCTGTATTTTGGAAAAGATGTGTTTCTACTAGAGGCGGGTAGACCATTTGTTTAATGCTTGATGATGTGTTTCAATTTGGTGATTTGCATTCTTGATTCTATGTTTGGCCTCTTGTAATTTATATGCTTAATGAATCATAGAGATTTATGAATGTTTCTGTTTTCAGGTCTTTGGCTTCCTTGGTTTTTTTTATTTTTATTCGGATGACAAGTTGATATGTTTAACATCGTGATGTGGGCATCGATCCAATTGCTTTATTCTTTTTTTTTTCTTCTTGCAAACCGAGCTTGGTTCTTTTATGAATGGAAATGATCATTTGATTTTGGGATCCATGGTTGGAGATTTTATTCTGAATGCATCAAAAAATTATAACTTTAATGGATTTGATTTCATGTAAAGTTATCTTAAGGAGGTTGGTAATGAGATTTTATACTCCTTTTGATAGTTTGGTGGATCCTAATTTTATGCCCCTTTTTGGATTTCATGTGTTGGGAGGGCTTGCTTGGAGCATAGTTGGAGGGTGGTTCACAATGGGGGTCGAGGCCCAAAGTGGTCGTTCTAGGATAAACCATTGTGTAGTCTTAATCAAGTGATAACTTAATTAATGATCTGGGTTTGGGATTCATAATAAAAAGATAATTGCCTCCACCATAGTCTCGAGTATGTATTTAGATTAGGATGGATGGAGGAGTTCTTGGTTGTCTATGGGACGTTGGTCTAGTAGGTTGACACCTCATCCTCATGAGAGGAAGTCGGCTCTACATGAGGTTCACCTGGGGGCACTACTACATAAAGGGGGGATTAAAGACAATATTTGAGACAATTCTTAATTTGATTGTCTTAATTTGAGACAAAACAAAGTTGTCTATTGTCTCAAGGGTAAGTGTACCAAGATGGTTTGCAAAAGAGTGGCCACCTCCTAAACAAAACCAAAACTTTTCACAACCCTCTCGAGTTATTCAAAATTTGAAAAACTAGGCTTGGAAAACTTGAGCCTTTGCCAAGCCACAAAAAATAAAATAAAAACTCAAGTTCTTCAAAACACATACACATTTTGTAAAGGAAAAAATGCTTTACAAAACCCGTACGCATTTTGACTGTCATAAACATTTTTAAAAACCCACGTTTTGACTATTTTTATTCACACCAAAATCAAGTTTGAAGGAGAGAGGAGAAAGAGAAAATGCCAGAACCTGAGCAGGTTCTTGTTTTTATTGAATTTTGTTGCCATATTGATCATTTTGTAAGCATGCCATGTCATTGAATAGGAGAGAGAGAGAGAGAGAGAGAGAGAGAGAGAGAGATTTATACAAACATATATACATATATCTATATAAATATATGTATATTAGACTATATATATGCATATATACAAAAATAGACATATATTATATGTACATAAATCTATACATAAATCTAGTGTACTCTTAATTTAGGACCATACATTTTGATGTATTCATAACCCATACGTGTTTTGTAAAATATAAATTGCATGTCTTTACATCTCCAAAACATGTACGGGTTTTGAAAATTTTGAAATGTAATTTTTGATTTTTAAAACCCAAGCAGGTTATGATAGACACAAAAAAATGTACACATTTTAGGCTTTGAAAAAGCATTAGTAAACGACCCTAAGGCTTTAGTGCCCATTTTCCCTCCATTTTAGTCCCTTTACATGTTTTTTCATCTTCTATGTTCATGAATTCTCGACTTCATCCTCATCGGGTTTACAAATGATCAAGTGGGTATCTCTGAAATTACCACCATAATATTACACATCTTCTCATCTTTCTAACCATATAAATTTTTCAATTTTTGGACAACACTAACGTAGTGAAATTTAATTTTCTTTAGCAGTGTCTTGACAGGCCTCACAGACATATGTCTACCATTTTTTTAATAACTTTTGATCTACTCAACTAATTTCATTTGAAACAAATTTCATATTACTGTTCTACACTAGAATCTATACACTTTTAAAAAAGAAGATTGCATTTTTTATTATGCTGATGCAATTTATGCCTGACGCACAAATAAGTACAAGATTTTCAGGATGCGGTCACTTTAAAAAATCATAAAAAGAAAGTACTCAATAGAAAATCATGAAAAAATACACAACTTCTAGATCTCACTCTTACCTACCATCATACCAAATAGTTTTTAAAAATATTAAATTTAACTATATCTTTTGTTGAGTGTACGGAAACAACTATGTTATATTTTTATGAAAAAGTAGGAACAATTTTTCATGCATGGTTGGTTTGACCCTCTTAAATATTATCCATTTTAAAAAATATTTAGTAGTTCAAAAACTAGATTCAGAGTACTACAATTCTTATTCTTTATAGATCTTCTAATTTTGAGTGAAAAGCTTTTTAATTTCTCTTTGAAGTTCCGGTTTACCTGATTTTAGAAAACAAGTTGCCACTTATACCCCTTTTTTTGCACACCATCTTGGTGCACTTACCCTCAAGTATTGTTGTAACTCAAGTGTCTCTAATTATTTTCTTTACTTATTGTCTCTTAGAGACAATATCAAACTAAATCACTTTTTGTGTCTTTAGAGACAATTTCACTTTTGTCTCTCTAGAGACAACATTTCTTTGGTCATACCTATTGTCTCTAGAAAGACAATATATTTTGAAATATTAACTAGATTCTCTCTAGAAACAATGTGAACAAATTTAATAAAAAATAAATAATTCATTTTCAATATTTTTTAATTTCAATGTTACCAAATCACATTCACTATAATTATTTCCAATATTTTATTCTTGAAAAAATACTCAACAAAGCTCATCATAAACTAACTTCACTAGAAATAAGAAATACCATTTTATTATATTTATTCTCAATGGTCTCTTACAAAATGATTGGGAGTTTCTCCACAGCAAAAGGAGCATAGCATTGATACGACATTAAACATTATAAAATATTTACACTAATTTCCCATGCACTATTGATACCAATTTTCCAAATATTGCAGCCTTATTAATAACTATTTAAAAACTCCTCCATACTATACATTTCCACCAAGTTCAATGGTGTATCAAGAAAGTGTTAGAATAACTAAGAGAGGGGTGAATCAGTCATCCATAGTCCCAATTACAAAATGTATTAGTTAAAAAAAATTCAGCCAATCCTATAGCTCGGTAAATAATAAATACTAAACTATCTGTGACTTTACCAATTACCAGTTAATTGCTCATAAATATTACCAACCAAATTAGATATGCAACATGTAAAGTATGATAGCCAAACAATCACCACATAAACACATACAGGGATAACTTTAAGAAACCCCATTTTTGGAAAATGTGTAAAATCCTGGCGAGTCATACATTATTTTAGGGGGGAATTTGTTTAATGCAGGTGAATTTTTTTTCTAGTCCACGATTTTTCATAGTTTGTATTGGCGATTTTTTCCCTGCCAAATGAAAATTTCATAAATTGCTGGCAAATAATTTTCTTTTGAAGTAAAAAATTATAATATATAAGGCGAATAATTTTCTTTTGAAGCAAAAAATTATAATATTTGAGGCGAATAATTTTCTTATGAAGTAAACAATTATAATATATGAGGCGAATGATATTCTTGTGAAGGGTAAAAAGATTATTGTATTGGGGAATTTTATGTACCATTTGAAAATTTATTTATTTTATTGGCTAATCATTCGTTAATTATGGCAAAAAAATATTTTATTGGCGATTTCCAAGATCAATGGCTGAAGTTTAATTTTGGCCCCAATTTCTTGAAGGAAATAGAGTTGTCGAGGAAGTCATCGGAATGTTGACACGTATCAAATAAGGGTAACTTGTCTGCAGACTAAAATGTACATGTGTTGGTATCGATAATCACAGTCCTATTACTATAGTGCAACTTGTAACCTCTTAATTCAGTAAGAAATAAATGCCTTGTCAGTGACAAGCGACATTCTTTAGCTGTCACGCAACACTTCCAAATTTGTATAGATGATATAACCAATTTCTGACAGTTTTGCATAAATGGGAAAGATTTACTGCTAGATATGAAAGATTAAGGACAAAATTTTAATTTCTCACACGCATGCATTTAGGGGAAAGATTTACATGAAAGATTTAGAGGCATATTATGGACAATGAATTTAATACCATTAAAGAAAGAATAATTTATTACTAAGTAATGATCAAGGATTCAAGGGATATTTATAGATGATCTAGCTTCATTATTCATCGATTTGTCTTTGCTAGATAATTTGTTTGTTTAGGGTCTGCAGTCTACACTCTGCAAATAATTTGTTCTTAAGTTTTCTAAAGTTTTACTATTTTAGATGGACACTCCAATTAGGCTTAGATACACATTTGAGGAGACCCAGAAGGCCTTTCTGGGTTCCTTTTCTGATGAAACTTTAGAATCTATTTGTAAGGAAGGTGGACCTCTCGTAATAGAGGCTATGAAAATGGTGCTGGGCCGAGAGTTTCTAAACAATGAACATAGGCACCGGGTCAACACAGACATTACGTCCCATTTTTTGGCATCTCTTCTCGACCTTGGAGGAGAGAAGGTGGACATGTTAATGCTACTGAGGAGTGTTTTTAAAGAAGAATACCTAGATGACAACGTTAATGTTGTCATGTTCATAGAAATAGGGGTGGGGATCCCTTGGGCAAGTGAAATACCCAAGCTTCTCCTCCCAGGCTAGAATGTGGCCATGCAACCTTTTTTGTTGGGCCTGACTGTTGGGCAGTTGAAGCACCATAGGAAATTGGTGTTGATTGCTAGGGATTTTCTTCCTAAGTGGTTTATGCTTGAAGAAGATGAGGCTCAGGTGGAGCAATACGGGTGGCTCGAAAAATTCTTGCAGTTAATCCTCTCTGCAGAATTCTACTTAGATGGAGCCAAAGGGCAAAATCACTAGTGGACTACTAGTGCTTTTTTTTTTATAAAAACATACCTCATTTTTTGGGTTTTTTTTGTTTATAGTATAATAGTAGGTTTCTCTTTGTAGTATTGTACTCGAAGTGGACAATGTAATTATAATTTTATGAAAAAGTACAATGAAAATTTTGTAAGCTTTAGCTCATTTCAATTTGTGTTTTATGGGTACAAAAAATGGTTTTTAGACTTCTCTATCACTGTGATTGCAATATTTTAATTAGTTTCTTTATCTGTGTATTTGACATGTATGATGTAACTTGTAAGTATGTTTCAGTAGAAATAAGGAAATGTTCAAACGATGCGGATGGTATTTCCATTTTTAAATATGAATATTTAAAATGTATCACAGTTGTACAATGTAGATAGTTGTAGTTAATATGAAAGATTTACAAAATTTTGAAGGACAAGTGAATTAATAAGGTTAGAGAAAGAATTTATGGTTTTCTAATTATAATGTATCAGAATTATATGTGATTATAATTATCAACGTTAAAGTTATAATCAATAAAAAATATCATTTTAACATTAAGTATACTATATAATCAATTTGAAGGACAAATGAATTAATAAGGTTAGAGAAAGAATTTATGGTTTCCTAATTATAAGGTATGAGAATTATATGATATTATAATTATCAACGTTATAGTTATAATCAATAAAAAATATCATTTTAACTTTAAGCATACTATATAATCAATACAAAATATTACTTTAACTGATAACTCATGTTTGGGAGACCTAGCGAGTTAGTGACCATAGAAATGAGAAATCTCATAATCTCTAAACACTAACTTAAGTAATATTATTAAAAAATAGTGCGTTTTGAATTGTTACTATTCGATTAAATAACTTTAAATTTTAAATGTTATTAACTTATTATCCATTATTAATTAATATCTATAAAGGAAATAATAACAGTATAACATTTAACAATTTCCATTGCAAATAACTACCGTTGGATGAGCACAGATCGACAATGTACAATGGACTTCGGGATGAAAGGGAAAAGAAACCCCATCTTTTCAAACCCATTCTAGAATCATGACATGTGTCACTAAACACATTCTACTCATAGTCTCACATAGTCTACCAACAATGTCATTTCAATTTGTTGATGACGTGACACGTCTGACTCGTGAGGTGAGTTAGCCTGACTAGGTGAGTTAATGGGACCCACGGGGCCACCACACCAGCTAACAATGACATAATGACTGTTGGATGATTGTAGATCAACGACCAAAGTTATATTTTGGGCCAAAAGCAAAAAGAAACCCCATCTTTTCAAACTCATTCTAGAATCATGACACGTTTCACTAAACATGTTCCAATCGCAGTCTCGCACGGCTTACCAACAATGTCATTTGATGATGATGTGACACATCTAACTCGTGAGGTGACTCATTCGTCAAGTGACAAGGTGAGTTAATGGGACCCATAGTGCCACCACACCAGATAGTGACTAACATTGCATTGACATTATGACTATTGGATGATTGTAGATCAACGACTGAAGCTATATTTTGGGCCGAAATGGAAAATAAATACAACTTCTTTGCAAACCCATTCCAAATTCATGACGCGTGTCCACTCACATGGTCAGTGACAAGTGTGGCAATTGTAGATTGTACACTTTTTGCACTTTAAGTTTCCAATATAATTTTTCATTTATAAGTATAGGTTATTAAGTAGTCTGCAGTATAGATTTCTAGGTTGAGGGTTGAGGTCCGAGGAAAGCAACAAAGTCTCTCAGCTCTTGAGTCTCTTCCCAGTCATAGTTTGTAAAAATTGAAACTAAGGGTAACAAGTAACTACTAAAATCCTGAACACCTAGGTCCCACATTTTAAATTTTTAAAATCTCTTAATCTACAACTTTACTGTTTATATTATAGAAAAAAAATTATCCTGTTACTTGTTAGGGTTTAATATTGAACCACCCCTGTAAATTGTAGGCTTGTAGTTGTGTATAAATATTTGAATTTTCCTATGAGTAAATAGTGATACCGGTTTAGGTTACCACTTACCAGCTTACCACAATGGGAAAAAAAATATCAAGAATAAGACTATGAGTAAAAAGCCAAGTCAGATAATAGAATTTTGTAATTTGCTTAAAACACTAGGTTTCACTGATTTATTCCATGATATTTATGATCTTGTTATTCATGGAAATAAGGGAATAATGGAAATCATATTTGCAATTGAAAACAAGTGGAACGATCCAAATAAGGGTTCAAAATTTTCTTCATTTAACCCCAAGGTAAATGCAATGGCAAATAAAATTGTATCATGGAATGCTGAGTCGGCACGCATGGCGTTACCTGAAGTATTCCCTTGCCCAAAAATTGTCATGGTCTACACCAAAAATTATGATGAAAGTAGAAAAGCAATTGTGAATAAAAATACTCAGGAGGAAATTTTGTCCATAACTGAGAGTGAATTTGCTTGTCTGTTGAACCTATAGTTTAAACAAAAAAACTCAAACGTGCAAATTGACCTAAGAAAGTTGGCAGAGGATAACAAAAAAATAGATGAAACACAGAGAGATTCTTATATCAGATGAATAGAAAATGGTTCTAGCTTGAGTCTAGATCATATGCCTCCTTATGATTATGAAATTTTGGTGCCTTGGGTTCAGGACAACATTTCTTTGCTAGCATTTTGTTTGGGATTGGATAGTAACAAAGAAGTGGGTGCCAGCATTCTTGAAATTCATTTTCATATTCTTTTTAAAAAAGAACTAGTAAAATATTGTTTTATTGAGCACATTGTTCGTTGCATGCAAGAACAATTACTAATGATTAAAACAGGTTCACATAAGACATTTCGATTCACAACATACTTGTGCTATCTCCTCTTAGCAAAGCATCATGCAATATTTTAGACAAACAAGCTTTGCAGTCAGGGCCAAAATCCAATAAATGAGTGGACACCTCAGATAAGGATGATTGATAATAGAAGGAACTACAACAATTTTGTAGACTTCTTTTTGGCACCAATGTACAATAAAATTACAGGCACTCTAATGCCTAGATTGCCTGCTACTTGTAGAGATTTAAATCAACTTGGAAGTAAAATACAATTGGCTGACTGGTACTTCATGGAAGAGTACACAATGTTAAGGTTTTACGGTTCAGTGGTAGAACCCTACAAACTTCCAATACATGTCATAGAGAGGGTATTTGCATTGGAATATGTATGACAGATGGAGAGAACATATGTACTCTTTAATGGTTAGAAAAAGAAAATGATATTTCCTTCCTTGCCTTTCTCATTTGGAGGGTTCACATTTGAGAGAAGAGGATTCAAAGTGGCACAAGCCCTTTTTACAATTTTTTGCTTTGATGTTGACAGTCACTGGCAGTATGATCCACTCAACATAATTGGAACAAAGCTTAGAGAGAATGGGAACTTTGTAGGAAAATTTCAACATGAAACTATGTCATTGATTGAAAATTTTAAAAACATGGATTCATGGGACGAGATAAAAAAAGAGATCGAGAAATATGCTGCTGAAAATAATTTGTCAATATAGGAATTGTTATCACAAATTATGGCATTGCACAAACAGAAAGGAAAAGTGCAGGCCATGACATCGTACAATTTCTACCATAAATTTGTTCAACCATCTAAAAATCTATTCCAAATGACCTAATGGATGAATGTATGGAAGATAATTGGACTCGAACCAAAATTCACAATTTTTGGGAAATGAGGAAGAATCTCGGTGAGCCAAAGACCTCTAAAGATCTTTATGAGGTGGAAGAGGATAAAATGTTTAACGACTTGTGGAATAAGGAGCATCTAGCTGAAGCATATGTCACTTATGATGATGACTATGACCAAGATTCTATGGATCCCACATCCAGTGTGAATCCCATAATTAGTATAGGAGTTGATAAGTCCACAAAAGATAAATATACCAAAGGGGCAGATATTATACAAAAAATGGGCTACCAAGGTTTTGGTGGTCTGGGTCCCAGTGGAAAATGGGGCTTGGTCTACACCTGACCCACTAGCTCCACCAAAACATGGTGAGAAACTAGGCCTTGGGCTTGGAGTTCAATCATCACATTCATCAACTCAGTCGATTCCATTAGTTCCAACTTCAAATACATTTCCACCTGTTGCAAGCACTCAAATTCAATCTGAATCAATTGCCACTCCCACAGCTCTGGATATCATGGGTACAACTACAACTAGTGGTCCGAAAAGGACATTACAGATAGACATGAAAATAATTATTCCCATAGATCAAGGAAGTGTAAAGAAGAAAAAGGTTATGACAAGTATTAGTACAACAATTCCAATGGTGATTGTGATTCCAACAATTGCTCAACATTCAGGACAAAACCCTCACAATAGTTTGAAAACTCCACTTGTAATGGGTCAGGGTGTTGCTAATCCTTATGGTGGAATTAGCAAAATGATAGGCAACATAGGTGGAAGCTCGTACATCAGTGCAAGTGCTATTTCACCATTCAAACATTCAGTTGTGTCAAAAAACCCTGATTTTCATTACAATGATTTTGTAACTAACTATGAACAATCAGAAAATAGGAATAGAGAAAATAGTAGGAAAATGAAGATGGAAGCAGTTGTTGCAGCTCGTGATGTAGAACCTGCATCCAATAGGTTATTTCCCACATATGACCCAAATAAAGATATGATGGAATTCATGGTTGTTATGCCCCCAACTAGAGATAACAATCCACTAGAGAGTCAGTTAAATCCATCTCAATTTCAAGTTAGCACCTCCAAATGGATTTATCCAAAATTAAAAATTTGGACAAGATAAATGTGTCAAAAATGACCAACCAAGTGGTCTACAGTTCACTGATGAAGTTGGAGAGAGAGAAAGGAAAGCTTTAGGGCACAATAGATAAGTTAAAGATAGACCTGGCAAATGTAAAGGCAACTGAGAAAGCAGCCGAAAATAGGTGCAAAGAATTAGAGAGAAGGATAAAAAATTCATCCTCTAAAGAAGTAATTGGACAACAAGAACATACGAACATAGAACTGAAAACTCTGAGGGAAAAATTGGAACAGAGCGAAAATAAACTTGAGGATGAAAAAGCGTCTTCATTAAGTTTATACAAAAACTTGGAGAATGTGGGACATGCAAACAATAAGTTAAAGGAAGAATTGGAGAATGTGAGGGTAAAAACAAAATAGTGGGAAGAGAAAGAAAAAAGTGGGAAGAGAAAGTAGAGCAAATAAGACAACATGGTGAACACCAGTTCTTAGAAATGAGAGAAGACCTAAAGAAGGAAAATAATACAATTAAAAATTATGAAAACATCTTGAATGACAATGTAAATAATACAGTCAAGAAAATAAAAAAATTCTTTTGGGGGCAAATAAAGATGTCTGGTGATAGGTTGTGTGATTGGTTTGAACTGAATGAAACTCTTATAGATGTTTTTGGGAAGTTGAAAGAGCACATTGAGAAGAACAAAAAAATTTGTTAGAGATAAAAACTTGCAAAGCAGATTATGCTAGAAATGAACAGAACCAGTGACAGGCATTTGGAAAGCAAGGGAATTTAGGACCGCATTGGTGCAACAATAAAGGCAACCTCTGTCTTTCAAATATGTCAGAAAATAATAGAAGCAGATGAAACTCTTGCCTTATTTAGGCCAAAACTCACCAAGATGAATAGTAAAACAACCAAATTGATATCTCTTGGTTTGTTGTGTCCTAGACCTGATTACTCATCAATGAATTTTGTTGGAAGAGAAGCTTACAATTAAAAGTTGGAGGACACAATTACGTCTGATTTAGGCAACCTTCCTTAGGACATAACTCATGAAGGCATTGCAAAGTGCATCAAAACATTCACAAATTTGAATGCAGTAATGGAAGGAACATTGCTTTCAACTCAGTCTTCCAAGTATGGATGGCTGACAAGGTTGCAGGTCATTTACTATAACATCACAAATTTTTCCCTTCCAACTGACGAAGAATGGAGCATGCTAAAGAAACTGACAGAATCATCTTGATCTCATCAATCATAGTATGTGAAAGTACTTTCAGTTTCAATCATCTCTATATCTTTAGTATATATCTTTGATATTATCCTAAGTACTAGAGTCTAGAATTGAGTTTAAAGTAACACGTTTGAGCTTTGTTTTTTGAACAGGATCAATGTTGTAGTCTTGCAGTTGCAGATGCTATTGCTAATTTACTAAACTGGCCTGCCAAATGCAGAAATGTACAACTAAAGTTGTAGAGATGTTGTCGACTTGTAGTTGTCTTACTGATTTAGATTTTGAGACTTCTCACTTCACATTAGGCAAATCAACCTGAAGCTATTGTTGCTCCCTTGTTTCTATAAAAGGGAATTCAGGGTCATTGGCTTAGGGTAATGAAATTGAAATTGGGCAATGTGCCAAATTGCCAATGGGTATTGAGTCATTGACTTTTGTAAACAAAATTACAGAGTTGTGTTCTTACTAGTATTAATGAATGAATTGTTACATTGTATCATATTTGTAATTAAATTAATGAGAATTAGTATTTCTAACTCTAAGAATTGTAACATATGAATTGTTATGTTGTCAAAACAAATAATGAAAAATCTACAAGAATTGTACCATATGAGCTGAATAATGAAAATGAAAACCATTATTAATTGTAGAATAGAATCTTGATGACATTATCAACCACATTCATGTTTTTGACATTGGAATATGCTATTATGCATGATTGATGATGAGATACAGAAGCTGACAGTAGACTTCAAGAAAAAGCTTAATAAATACCTAGGACCTGCTACTTCTACAATGGTTCAACTTCAAGATGACACATCATATCATCATTGAGATCGTCGGATTTAGTGCCATCAACTTCATAGCTTCCTTGGTTCTTCGATATGTTTTCTTCACTCTGCATACCACTGCTTAACTGATGTTGACCGCTAGCAGTACCAGTACCAGTACATGAGTCAATGACATCATTATCTCTAGAATTCCCACTCCCAGTCCCACTTTGGTTTGAAATGTTGCCCAACCCTCTTCTCTGACATTTCTTCCTCCACAATTTCAGTGCCCTTTCGTAAGGAAAAGTATTGACTTCATACTTGGATGTATAGAGCCTCAAGCAATTTCCTAGATTCTTGTCTAGTTTATTTCTTAGCTTTGAATTTAGGAATCCCAAAGCACTGAAAACTCTCTCATCCTCCACCAACCCCAATATCATGGTCAGACATAAATCAACAAGCTTGAAATATTCTGATATTATATCAGTCAACAATTCGCTCTCAGCTAGATTTTTCCAAAGCCTTGATACCAATCCATCTTCGCGAGGGTTCTGCATAATATTATATTGTTCCCTCATTGTCCTTGAAAAATGACCTGATTTCTCTCTCAAATTATTTCCATCTAAAATTCCATTTAGAGTTACTCCATTTAACTCTTTGGTTTTGCAAAAATGATCTATCAAAGTTAGTAGCCTAGTTTTAAAATCTTTTCGATTGTTCATACTCCAATATCGAGGAAAAACAATAGCCATGGATTCAAGTAGTTTGACTAGATTGAATCTTACTCTAATCTTTGAGGAAATATCATAGGAAATGTGCTTCACAGAAACTGTTACAGACTCAACGATCTTGGTAAAGTCTTCCCTTTTAATACTTGATACTCGCTTGCTGGGGTTCTTTCTTGGTTCCTCAGACTCAATCCTGGCAAAGTAGAGCATTCATATCTCAACTCCATGAACTTCTGCACATAACTCCCTGTTTGAACCAATTTTTAAAAACTTATCAAGATTGTCCAAATTTGTGATTTTCATCTAGTTGGCAAATTTTACATCATCGACACATAATTGATAGAGATTATCGAGCATCACGCACGTCAATTTACATAGAAAAGCATATTATACAATATACATAGCTCTTTGCTAGGCCTTTTTCATTAAATTTCTCATTTCCACAAGGATGGGGAGAATACCTACTAATGTTAACAGTGTCTCTACATTACTTAACATTTCTAGCAACACAGGAAATTTCAATTGCCCTGCTTCGTCATGACTTGAGTTCATTAGACCAAGCAACAATTGATATTCTGAAAAAACTCGATGTGCTGGTCAGTCCAAAGAGATCCATCTGGTATCATTCTCCTTAAGAAGCTTGTTCCCGTCGGTTAGTCCTTCAGCAAAGTGTTGAAATTCCCTCAATCATTTCATACTTCGATAAAATTATTGGTAGAGCTCTTTGATTAAAGATTTATTTTTTTGTATTGGAGCATGCTTGCTGACAACTCCAAAAGCTAGATTCATTCTGTGGGCCATGCAGTGAATGGGAGTAACATAGGGTGCACAAGAAGATTGTATCTTTGTGCAAATACCACCTTTGTGGCCTTGCATTACTAAAGCTCCATCCACTCCAACACACACCAGCTTTTTGGCAAAGGTCATGTCATTTCTACCTCCATATTCAATTAGAGAACTCGTTACTAGTTCAAATAAATTTTCCATTGTCACATTATCCCTCATTTAGCAACAGTTACTAGATGAGGTTGGCGAACAAAATTTTGTACATTATAAACATGCATGTATACTTAGGAAGTATTGTCTACTGCTATAACCTCGTCTAAAGGCAATGCAATAAAATTTGACTCTTTAATTTTTTCCTTTAGATCCTCTTTTTCAACCTTGGCAAGACAACTTGCCCATTCCCATCCAATGTTTACTGACCAGTGACTGTTAGGATAGTTACAAACTCTTAGAAAGCATAATAAAGCACTCAATAATGGGTAGTCTATCATAGGACACCCTCTGCTCAAAATATTAAACACAACACTTAACTGAAAATCTTTTCCCATTAGTTCTACTTCAAATGCTTTTCCAAAACAAGCTTCGATAGAGCCTTTAACTTCACCAGGGTTCATCTTTATATTATGCTAAAATTCATATAATTCTACACTCCTAACATGCTCAGATTCCTCCTTTGTTTTCCACCTTATCACTGATTTTTGAACTCCATCTATGGTTTTATTTTCGTAAACTTTACCCATATGCTTCTCTATGGTGTCAATTTTTAGCTGCAACCTCTTTTCCTTCTTATTTATCTGGCTATAAATCTTACATCTGCATTCTATCAGAGGCTCCCCTTCAATTGGATTATCCACTGGTTCAATGAATGGATACTTTGACACCCATTCTACTTGAAAATTCCTTGATAGATCCCACATTCTATCATTCTTTGATTTGTATTTTCTTTTCTTCCCTACACCATCATCTTCTCTGACATTCTTAGTCTTGTCCAAGTTGATTATATCATTATGGCTACTCTAGGTATTTAACTAAAAATCTTATTCAAGTTCATCGTGATCTGAGATATCAAGTTCGCTGACTTCTTCAATATGTCCTGTAGGTTCAGCCTTGGGTTGTGAATCTTGAAAATCTTCTTGTGATGAAGTAGCTTCCCAATTTTTTCTAGAAACATTTCTAACACCATGACCAAAGTATAATGATAAGGTTCTATGTTTTGTTGGCCTCTCTTGGATTTCCCCATATGCTGGAGTGTTACCCTTATTCTTGTTCGACATCTTGATTCTTCAACAAAATAAAGGCTACCAGCCTACCGGTGAAATTTTTTTTTTATAAAAATGTATACTTGTTGAAGAAGTGATAAATAGCAATAGAACTATAATATACAATGTTTACATAGTCACAGAATAATAATCACTTACCTTTGCCTCAAATTGAATTGTAGTCGTGACTTACCAAAGTAGTCAAGACTTAACAGTCTGAACTTCGCTATCAATTAAATTGAACCAATCCAAATTGTGTACAATAACACTGATGTATGAATGTATTTATACTAATCTTTTTTGGCGAATTGGGTGGGAGGTATTAGGTCGGTGTCCAAAAATTTGGTGAAGCCCGCGTAATTATAACATGTCTTGTGTTATTTCCTAGGTGATGATGGGTCATCCAATACCTTAGTATGATTAATAAAGGTGGAGAAAACCCATCGGTTTGAGACACACATCCGTAAAATGGCTGGCGAAGTTGGGGCTGCCTAAATATATATATATATATATATATATATATATATATATATATATATATATATATATATATATATATATATAGATAGATAGATAGATAGATAGATAGATAGATAGATAGATAGATAGATAGATAGATAGATAGATAGATAGATAGATAGATATAGATATAGATATAGATATAGATATAGATATAGATATAGATATAGATATAGATATAGATATAGATATAGATATAGATATAGATATAGATATAGATATAGATATAGATATAGATATAGATATAGATATAGATATAGATATAGATATAGATATAGATATATACATATACATTTACATACACACACACACACACACACACACACACACACACACACACACACACACACACACACACACACACACATTGGTGAATATAGGTTGTCCATTTGGGGCTGCATCAAAATTATAGGTGAATGTTTAAAATATATCGTACCCAAAACGTATATGCCATTGGCGATAATGTGAAAGAAATGGACAAAATTTAATAAACCACTGGGCAATGGACATGGACATTGGACCACATTTTAGTAAATACAAGGTGATAGGGTCAATCCCATATGTGCAAAATATTAGCCAATTCATGGGTTACCGATAGGCAACATTCACCAAATGGCGAATAATCACCACTAAAGTTTTTGCTGAACACATAACACAAAAGATTTAACAAGGAAACCCTCTAAAGGGAAAAACCACCTGGGACCGGTAACCCAAAATATTTTCACTCTTCTGAAGTGATCTCGGTGAAGAACCAACTATGTTAAAGGTTACAAAACACACTATAAGGTGTGACCTTGTTAGAGGATTTAACACTAACAGTTATCATCCAACCAGCATTCACTATGGGGTTGACAGGATAACAATGTACATTCTATGAATGACATATAAGACTTTCAAGTCCACTCGGTTAAGACATTTTATCTATTTACAATGGTTAAACTAAAAATAGTAGGTGATCTAATTATAATACAACTTGACTTTGCAAATATCAAATCTATTCTAAGTCCATACGAATCCTCTGATCAATATTTCAATTCAGTTCTTCAATATTCAATAACTTACTGTCACTCGGTAAAAGCTCTCTATCACTTAGTTAACTCTGCAGTTCGGTCTTCCTTCAACCAGTTTGATCAGACAGGTATGAAGCAATGTTCACGTGATATCTCTGCAGTCTCCTTCTTTTGGCATCCTTTTCACAATGAAATCAATGTCTCTTAAATAGACAAGTAAACCATTTTCTTTTCATCCATCATATTTTTCCTCTTAATCTCCTTCGTTGATTTTGCCACTTAAGCTTTCCTTAGCTGATGTGTCAGTAACACGTTTTGTTTCTATCTTTTAGATCTTCTTTGAATTTTGTTAGTCATTGATCTCGTAACAAACTTTATCTTCCACCTCTAAATCATACACTTTACAACTCATCAATTTTTGTCGACTAAACTAATCATCTAGTTCTTTTGTCCTTACTCGGTTAATAAAGAAATGTGTTGGCGAACACAAGCTCAGTTGATACTATCGCTCGATATACACTACACTGGCTTGGTGTATATTGGAATCCTTCATTAACTGACCACACTGCTTTGTAACATTTTTCTTCCAACTTCATAACAGATTAATGCAACATAATCAAGTCAACAATATGAAGTCATAGACTCATCAATAAGTTACCAAGAGTATTCTTTATCCTCATCTGTCATATCCATCTTTCTCCATATAGATATCTTGATTCTTTATCTTTTCTCTCCTCTTTTACATATGTTTAGATATTTGCAACTAACATGATAAGTACTATCAGAAATAGTTGACATCAATGACAACATAAAGATTGATTTAATTATCTTACATATCCATTCAGTGCTTGGTGATCTCTAATCACTTGAAGTTCATCAATCAGGTTCTTAATCAGTTGTAGCTCATCAATCTCTCCCTTTGGCATTGATGGAAACTCAAGAAATATGAAATATACCATACACATACCAAACATGTATTCTATAGGTATGTAAAAAATTATTGTAAGCTATCCCTAGCTTAATATGTTTAATCACTACGTTACATGATAGCATTGCATGTCTAGACTTTCTTTTTCATATTTGATCTTTAGAAGCTTCTTAGATTCATTTTGTTCAATAGTCTCCCTAAATTCTTTACTTTATCTCTCCTTTTAGCTCTCCCTTTGACAACAATCTTTGTCTGATATTTCATTAACTTCTCTCCCTATGATAACAATGCCAAAGGAAAATAAACATACAGCTCTATAATATCTAAGTGACTCTATGTTGTCCGGTGCATACAATGTATCTTGGTATACTAATATGAAAATCTCTATTCTGGTTCCTCAAATCTTACACAACCTTAGACAAAATTCAAAGTGTGAGATATGTTGCATCAAGATGAATGATCTTCTGATAAGATTAGACTGATATAACTTCCAGATCACATTAGTGACTAGTACACAGGGGACAAACCCCAAGTCTAGTCCTCAAGTATTCAAAAATTTCCTTCGGTAGAGGCTTGGTAAATATGTGAGCAAGTTTCTCTTTTGATGTAACATATTCTAGTTTAACTTGCTTCTCCTTTACTTGTTCTCTTAAGTAGTGATACTTAATAGAGATGTGCTTGGTCTTTGAGTGCATTACAGGATTCTTAGAAATCTTTATTGAACTTGTGTTGTCACAATATATAATCACTGGCTTAGTGCTTACCTCATTCATCCCTTCCAACACTTGCTTGATGTAAGCAATATTTTAACAATTTGTAGCAGTAGCAGCATACTCTACTTCGATAGTAGATTGAGAAATACAAGGTTGTTTCTTACTTGCCCAAGTAACAAGTCTTTCACTAAAGAAAAATGCTCCTCCAATGGTACTCTTTCTGTCATCTATATTTCCAACCCAATCTACATCAGTATAGACTCTTAGTTCAAAATTTCCTTCCTTAGGATACCATAATCCATAGTCCTTAGTTTTTTTTAGGTATCTTAGGATTCTTTTTGTAGAAACCATGTGTGACTCCTTAGGATTTGCAGAAAATCTAGCAACTATCCCCACAACATGTGCAATGTCTTGTCTACTATGTACTACATACATCAACTTACCAATCATTGATCGGTATAGTGTCTGGTTTACCTCTATAGTTTCATCATCTTTAGTCATTTTGTAGCCTATGACCATCGGTGTTCCAACTGGTTTAGAATCTTCCATGCCAAATGTTCTCAGTACTTCCTTTATGTACTTGGATTGTGTGATGAAAATTCTTTCATTCTGCTAAATAACCTAGAAGCCTACAAATAACTTAATGTCTCCAAAATATAGACATTTTGAATTCTTTTTGTTAATATGATTTAGAACAACAGAGAGGGGGAGTGAATCAGTTGTTCTCAGGTCTTGATGTATAAAACAAATCCAAAATTTTTTCTTTAAATCAGATTAAGCAACCAAAAGAAACTCAGTCATCATTGATTCAATAATAGAAACATATAACTCAGTAGTCCACTACCCAACTGTATCTAACTTGTAAAACACATAAATGTTCAAACCAAAACATTCACACAAGTAATAACACCAGGATTTGTAGTGGAAACCCAAAATGGGAAAAACCACTTTGTAACATGCTACTATTATTTTCACTCTTCTGAAGTGAGCTCGGTTAAAAGCCAACCCTATCAAAGGTTACAATACACACTATCAAGTGTGACCCAGTTAAAGGATTCCAATCACCCTGTTAAAAGTGAGCCTAGTCAAAGGACTTACAGACATTCCATTAGAATGCAACCTTGTTCAAAGGATTTAACATATGACTATTAGGTCAACCTCTATTAAAAGGATTTTGACTATTACAATGGTTAGAAAGTAGTAGTAGTATTGATCTAAAAACATACAACTCACTTTGCAAATATCAGATCCAATTCCATACACAAATGCTGGTTTACTGACTTTGAAACTTTGCCATCTCCATCTCTGAACTGCTTGAAACTTTCCTTCAAGCCATCACCACACTTTTCCTTCAGCCTTTTTGCTTATACAGTCAATAAAACTTACTGTTCTTCCAGCATCTACTTCACCCATGCATACACATACCTAATGCTTCAGCTTCCTTAATACTTTCCTCTATTAGGTTAACTTTTTTTTTGCCACTTAATCTCCTTCGTAGATCTTAGGGTTAGGCTAGATCCATTGAATCTACTTGCTTCATGTTCTTCATTTCCTCTTCTAGATTCATCTCAAAACTCATAATAAAGCATTTTACAAAGCATTAAATGCTTCAATAAAATCAATAAATAAAGTCAACACGGTTTACATAATCCAAGAATTCAAACAATGTTGTCTCCAAAATGAATTCTCTTCAAATATAAAATTGTTGATGCTTGGTCAATATTGTGATCATCCACTCGGTCATCATGTAAAATGCTTGGTCACTACTCAAACTATTTCCTCAGCAAATACTGTTATCCTCAGCAATTTAATGATACTCGGTCGACACTAGATTTTTGCTCGGCATCCACTAACTCAGTCGGCTCTATCATAACTCAGCTTAAACATGATTTCTTCACTTTTTCTCGATTAAGCCTACTAGTTTAGTCTTCAACTTTACTAAGATAAACAATACATTGTCTCATCATTGTGCAACATAATCAAGTACTCTTTGTAGTATCAAGATAACTCAACCTTTCCTTAGGTGCTATTGTTACCAACCCTTCTTTCCCTTCTCACCATAGATATAATACTTTCCTAAGTAGCAATAGTCTTACCAGTTAAGATTTGACATCAATGACAATACAACAATTGTTTCAATTATAGTTTCCAACAATCTCCCTCTTTGGCATTGATTGAAACACCATATGATATCACCTGAATAACACATGGATTACCAACCAATCCAAAACTTATAATATCCTTAGCTTCATTCTAATTTAGAATCAGTAAATCTCACTTCTGTGACCATCAGAAGTAACTGGATCTCCCTCTATCCTGATCTTTCATTTTAGTTCAACATCACCTTCCTTTCAATGTAATGTGTCAAATGTTCTGCTGTAGCATATTTGATGCAGCACTCCTATCTTGTCTAGGTAGCCTCAGTTAGGGGAAGGACCCCTAATTGACTTCTCAGGTACTCATGAGCTTCTTTAGGTAAAGCTTTAGTGAATATGTCTTCCAATTGTTCTTTTGTATTCACATACTCAATTTGGACTTCCTTGTCTTGTACCAATTCCCTCAAATAGTGATACTTGATTGCTATGTGCTTTGTCTTAGTGTGCATCATTGGATTCTTTGAAATATTGATAGCACTTGTGTTGTCACAGAAAATAACAACAGGTTCAGTGATTTCTTCTTTCATGCCTATCAATAATTGTTTTATCCATATCAAATTTGAATAGTTTATTGCAGCAGCAACATACTCAGCCTCGGCAGTAGATTGGGAAATGCAATTTTTCTTCTTGCTTGTCCAGGAGACTAGGCTCTGTCCAAGAAAGAAAGCTCCACCACTAGTGCTCTTTCTATCATCTACATTTCCTACCCAATCAGCATCAGTATATACTTGAAGTTCAAATTTATCACTTTTCTTGTAGTATAACCCATTGTTAGCAGTTCCTTTCAAGTATCTCATGATTCTTTTCACTGCCATCATGTGTGTTTCCTTAGGATTGGTAGAGAATCTTTCCACAATCCCAATAGTTAATGCAATATCTGGTCTACTATGTACAACATACTGCAATTTTCCAATCATGGATCTATACAAAGTCTGGTTAACTTCTGCAGCATCATCATTCTTAGATAACTTTTGTCTGGTAACCATAGGAGTGCCCACTAGTCTAGCATCTTCCATTCCAAAAGTTTTCAGTATTTCATTAACATACTTAGACTATGTAATGAAAATACCTTTCTTCATCTGATATACTTGTAAACCAACAAAGAATTTGATCTCACCAAATATACTCATTTCAAATTTAGTTTGCATTTCTTTTGAAAAAATTTTACACAATGCATCTTGTCCACTAAAAATAATGTCATCAACAAAAATTTTGGCCAACAAAATACCTTTTCCTTCTTCATCCTTCATATACAAATTGCTTGTGTCATTAGTTCTTGAAAATCCAATATGTATCAAATAGTTATGCAACCGGTCATACCATGCTCTAGGAGCTTGTTTCAATCCATATAAAGCTTTTATCAGTTTGCATACCATGTGTCTTTAGTTTGGATCAATAAAACCTTCTGGCTATTCTATGTAAACTTCTTCTTCCAGTATACCATTTAAAAATGTAGACTTGACATCCATTTGATATACCTTGAAATCTTTATAAGCAGCATATGCAAGCAAAGTTCTTACTCCTTCCAATCTAGCTATAGGGGAAAATGTCTCCCCATAATCAATTCCTTCTTCTTGTGCGTAGCCTTTGCATACTAGTCTAGCTTTGTTCCTAGTGATTTCACCTTTTTCATTCAACTTGTTTCAAAGTACCCAC
Source organism: Chamaecyparis obtusa (assembly GCA_027943335.1). Taxonomy (NCBI): domain Eukaryota; kingdom Viridiplantae; phylum Streptophyta; class Pinopsida; order Cupressales; family Cupressaceae; genus Chamaecyparis; species Chamaecyparis obtusa. Next base: position 187,523 of record BSBK01005503.1, on the reverse strand, counting down.
TTTGTTCCTATAACATTCTTATATGTAGGTCTCGGCACTAAAGTCCAAGTTTCATTTTTCTCAATCTGGTCAATCTCTTCATTCATTGCTTATATCCAATCTTGACTTTCTAATGCCTCTTTAGTTGTCTTAGGTTCAAACTCACATAATAAGCATGTTGGATCCTTGGTCTTGCTTCTAGTCTGAATTCCTGTGTCTTTATCTCCAATTATCTGTTCAGGCTTGTGATGTCTTCTTACATATTTTGCCAAAATAAGTTCAGTATTTTTATCTTCTATTTCATTAGGTTCCCCAACAAGATTGTCAAATTTAGCTTCTGAATTCTTGGCAACCTCTTCCTGATCCTCGATAGCATTATCTTGTAGCTCTGCATGTTCTTGTTCTCTCTCAGCACTGTTTTCCTAATGCTTGGCATTGCTTACCCAAGACTCGACATCAAGTGTAGGTCTATTACCCACCTCTTCTATTTCCTCAATGTACATAAAAGATCTATAATCTTCTAGTTCTCTTTTACTATTAGCCTCATTTCTTTTTGCATACTCATCAATTTTTACATTCACACTTTCCACAATTTTGTTAGTGTTAGAGTTCAAACACTTATAAGCTTTACTTTTTGTGGAGTAGCCTAGCAATATGCCTTCATCACTTTTAGCATCAATTTTTCCATTCCTATTGTCTTTCAATATGTAACACTTGCTTCCAAAGATTCTAAAGTATTTAACACTCGGTGCATGCCCATACCATAATTCATAGGGTGTCAGATTTGTACCTTTCTTGATTTGTACCTGATTAAGAGTGTAAATAGTTGTACTTATAGCTTCTTTCTAGTATTTCTATGCCACATTCTTTTCAATCAATAGTGTCCTAGCATAGTCCAAAATAGATCTGTTCCTTATTTTTGCTATACCATTCTGTGGAGGTGTCCTAGGTGTAGACATTTGTCTTTTGATTCCTCTATCATTGCAAAATAGATTAAATTCATTTGATGTAAATTCTCCACCACGGTCAGATCTAAGACATTTCAAGTTTGTACCTGTCTCCTTCTCAACCTTAGCCAAATACCGCTTGAAAAATTGAAAAGCATCAGATTTTTCCTTTAGAAACATTACATGCATCATCCTGGTATGATCACCAACAAAAAAGATAAAATATCTAGCACCACAGTAACTTTGTACACCCATAGGTCCACAAAGGTCAGTATGAACCAAATCTAAAATGTGTTCAGAAGTAAAGGATTTTCTCTTGAAACTTGACTTAGTCATTTTTCCTAACTGGCATTCTTTGCACATCACATCCTTAGGTTTCTTCAATCTAGGTAGGCCTCTTACTTTCTTCTTCTTACTTATCTCTACCAGATTGTCAAACTTAACATGACATAGCCTCTTATGCCATAACCAAATGTCATCAAGTTGTGCAATCATACATATTTCTTCAGATAGGTCAAGATAGAACAAATTATCTCTAGTCTTCTCACCACTTCCAACCAGTTCACTAGTAGCATCAAATATCTTAGCTTTCTTGTGATGAAATTCCACTCAGTAACCAATTCTATTGAGCTGAGCAACACTTAACAAATTATAATTCAATCCTTCAACCCAAGAAGCATTTTCAAAAGAGATCTTATCAGTTAGTTTAATCAATCCTTTTCCTCTAACAGGACATGGTGCATCATTACCAAATGTTACACTTTTACCTTTATAATGATGTAGGGTCTCAAACTTACTCTTGTCACCAGTCATGTGATGTGAACAACCACTATCAATAATCCATTTATCATTCTTGTTCACATAGGAAATCAATGTAGTTTTCTCATCCTCATCAGATTCATCTTTCATTGCAACATAGACAACCTCAATTTCAAAATCATCACTATCAATGTCAGTCTCTTCTTCAGCAATGTAATAGGATTTCTTACCTTTTCCTTTGTAGTCTTTGTACCTTTGATAACTTTTGTCATCTCTCATATCTCTGTGTTTGCTTTCTCTTCCTTCATCTTTATCCTTTTTGTCAGGACATCTAGTAGCTATATGACCGACTTTATTACATGTAAAGCATATAATAGGGAGTTTACCTTTGTATTTTCCTTTTCCTCTTCTCAGTCTTCTAGCCATAAGAGCTTCTAGATCTTCAAGATCTTCATCAGAAGTGTCACTATCACTTTTGCTTTCACTTTCACTTTCACTCACTTTTACATCTTTCCTTTTCCTTCTTAGGCTTGTTCAGAACTAATTGTGACTTAAAAGCAGATTCAACATTTCCAAGATTACCAACAGAGAAGTTATCATAATTAGATAGTTCAAAAGCAGTCAACTTGCCAATCAAACCTTCCAAAGTAAGCACATTTGTAGAGTTACATCTAGATTCCTGAATAGTTGAGATCTTGATAGCATATATAGGACGCAGAGTTCTTAACACTTTTCCAATTATGGTCTCATCATCAATAATTCCATTTGCTCCTCTACTAGCATTCACAACCTCTTTTATTCTACCACAATATTGTGCAATGTTTTCATCTTCATTCATTCTCATTTCATCAAACTTACCTCTGAGACTCTTGGCTTTAGCTTTCAGTACATATTGATCACCACCATAGATCCTTGCAAGAGTGTCCCACATATCTTTAGCAGTTTTGCAGTCCTTAACATCTTCAAATTCTGGATAGCTTAGGGCAGATGCAATTTCTAGCATTGCCTGATTATGTTCTTCCTTGGCTCTCATTTCCTCAGTAGTCAAAGGTGCAACAGGTGTGACATAGTTATGCTCAATGTAGTACTTTGCAGAATCACCAATACCGACCAAATGTAGCTTCATCAAGCTTTGCCATGCAGGGAAATTTTCCTTATTCAGCTTTGGTGCCTCCTTCTTATACATCTTGATCATTTGCTTCAAGTCCCTTTAAAATTGCTTTCTGTAAACACCAATAAGCAACACAGCTCTGATACTAATTGTTAATATGATTTAGAACAATAGAGAGGGTGGGGTGAATTAGTTGTTCTCAGGTCTTGATGTATAAAACAACTCTAAAAACATTTTTTTAAATCAAATCAAGCAACCAAAACAAACTTAGTCATCACTAATTCAATAATAGAAACATATAACTCAGGAGTCCACTACCCAGCTGTATCTAACTTGTAAAACACATAAATGTTCAAACAAAAATATTCACACAAGTAATAACACCAGGATTTATAGTGGAAACCCAAAATGGGAAAACCCACTTTATAACATGCTACTATTATTTTCACTCTTCTAAAGTGAGCTTGATTAAAAGCCAACCTTGTCAAAGGTTACAATACACACTGTCAAGTGTGACCCGGTTAAAGGATTTCAATCACCCTATTAAAAGTGAGCTTGGTCAAAGGACTTACAAACATTCCATTAGAATGCAACCTTGTTCAAAGGATTTAACTTATGATTGTTAGGTCAACCTCTGTTAAAAGGATTTTGACTATTACAATGGTTAGAAAGTAGCAGTAGTATTGATCTGAAAACATACAACTCACTTTGCAAATATCAGATCCAATTCTGTACACAAATGCTAGTTTACTGACTTTGAAACTTTTCCATCTCCATCTCTGATCTACTCGGAACTTTCCTTCAAGCAATCACCACACTTTTCCTTCAGCCTTTTCGCTTATACAGTCAATAAAACTTATTGTTCTTCTAGTATCTACTTCACCCATGCATACACATACCTAATGCTTCGGCTTCCTTAATACTTTCCTCTGTTAGGTTAACTTTTCTTTTGCTGCTTAGTCTCCTTCGTAGATCTTAGGGTTAGGTCAGATTTATTGAATCTACCTGCTTCATGTTCTTCATTTCCTCTTCTAGAATCATCTCAAAACTCATAATAAAACATTTTACAAAGCATTAAATGCTTCCATACAATCAATAAATAAAGTCAACACAGTTTACATAATCCAAGAATTCAAACAATGTCATCTCCAAGATGAATTCTCTTCAAATATAAAATTGCTGATGCTTGGTTAATACTGTGATCATCCACTCGGTCTTCATGTAAAACGCTCGGTCACTACTAAAACTGTTTCTTGGGAAAATACTGTTATCCTCGACAATTTACTGATACTTGATCGACACTAGATTTTTGCTCAGCATCTGCTAACTTAGTCGACTCTATCATAACTCGGCTTAAACATGATTTCTTCACTTTTGCTCGGTTAAGCCTACCAGTTTAGTCTTCAACTTTACTGAGATAAACAATACATTGTCTCATCATTGTGCAACATAATCAAGTACTCTTTGTAGTATCAAGATAACTCAACCTTTCCTTAGGTGCTATTGTTACCAACCCTTCTTTCCCTTCTCACCATAGATATAGTACTTTCCCAAGTAGCAACAGTCTTACCAGTTAAGGTTTGACATCAATGACAATACAACAATTGTTTCAATTATAGTTTCCAACACTTTTCTCATCTCATCAGCAAATGATTTATAGATATGATCTTGTCCTTCAAAATAATATCATCCACAAATATTTCAGCAATTAAAATAGTGTCATTAGACTCTCCTTTCATATACAAATTGTTGTTTTCACTAGTTCTAACAAAACCAATACTTAAAAAATAAGTATGCAACCTTTCATACCAGGCTCTGGTCACTTTCTTTAAACCATATAAATCTTTGTATAGTCTACATATCATATCTTTCTTGTCTAGATCAACAAACCCTTCTGGCTATTCTATGTAGACCTCCTCTTCTAGTATCCCATTCAGAAAAGCAGACTTAACATCCATTTGATAAACTTTAAACTTCTTATGTGCTGCATAGGCTAGTAACATGCGAACTCCTTCTAGTCTAGCAATAGGTGCAAAGGTTTCACCATAATCTATTCCTTCCTCCTATGCATACCCCTTGCAAACTAGTTTGGATTTATTCCTTGTAACCTCTCCATTTTCATTCAGTTTATTTTTGAAAATCCATTTAGTACCGATAACATTCTTATCCTTAGGCCTAGGTACTAAAGTCTATGTCTTGTTTTTCTCTATCTATTATATCTCTTCATTTATTGCATTTACCCATTCTTCATTCTCCTATGCAACTTTAACATTTTTCGGTTCAAAGTCACAAACTAAGCATGTACCTTGTCTTAACTTACTTCTTGTCAACATGTAAGCTTGCTTGTCGCTAATGATTTGGTTCTCAGGATGATGTCTTATGACAAATCTTTCCAGCACTTGATCTCTTCTTTGTTGTTCATCTTGTTTAGGTTCATTCCCTTGTTCAGTAGCCTCTTTTGGATCGTCAGTTTCTCTTTCCTATTCCTCGGTGTTATTTTCCTGATGCCCGATTGACATAGTCTGTGGCTTCAGTAGGTGCTCTAGATGTTCAATGTAAGTAAATCTACTGTAGTCTTCTAGTTCCCTAGTGCTTTCTTCACTATTCTTAGTATCAAATTCATCAACCCTGATATTAGTACTTTCAATCATTTTTTTAGTAACTTTATGTAGACACTTATAAGCTTTTCTTTTAGTGGAATATCCAATAAATATCCTATCATCCCCTTTAGAGTCAAACTTTCCATTTCTTTCAACTTTTAGAATAAAACATTTGCTACCAAAAATTCTGAAGTAACTTACAATCAGTTTGTGACCAAACCATAACTCATAGGGTGTTTTATTTGTGTCCTTCTTCAATTGTACTCAGTTCAGAACATATACAGTTGTATTGACTACTTCTCTCTAGTATGTCTGAGCTACATTCTTTTCTATCATTAGTGTCCTTGCACAATCAATAATTGATCTATTCCTCCTTTTAGCAATCCCATTTTGTTGAGGTGTTCTTGATGTTGAAACCTGTCTTTTTATACCATGCTCATTACAATAGTTAGTAAATTCATCAGAAGTAAATTCACCACCTCTATCAGATCTCAAGCATTTAAGTTCCTTCTCCGTTTCTTTCTCTACTTTTTCTTTATACCATTTAACCATCTTAAATGCCTCATATTTTTCTTTTAATAACATTACAGTCATCAATCTAGTGTAATCATCAACAAACAGAATGAAATATTTATCTCCATAGTAGCTTTGTGTTCTCATGGGACCACATAGATCAGTGTGAACTAGCTCCAAAATTCTCTTTGTTCAATAGTCTTTACTTTTAAAACTAGATTTTGTCATCTTACCTTTTTGACATTAATGACACATTACATGATCTAGCTTTGCTAGGCTAGGCATACCTCTAACCTTTTTCTTTTTACTTATCTTGATCATGTTATCAAAGTTTACATGACATAACCTTTTATGCCACAACCATGCATCCTCATCTTGCATCATTAAACAAGAAGAATCAACATTGTCAAGATAAAATAAGTTAGCTTTGGTTTGTGCTCATGTTCCAACAAGATTTCCTCCATCATCAAATATCTTTACTTTCTTTCTCTCAAAAGCTACTCCGTGACCTGATTTGTTAAGCTGTGCCACACTTAGCAAATTGTAATTTAGTCCTTCTACCCAATAAGCATTATCACATCTTATTATATCATTTATCAGAAAAGATCCTTTTCCTCTAACCATACATGGTGTATCATTACCCATTTTCATAGATCCTCCATTATATTGCTCTAGATGATCAAATATTGCTCTAGATGATCAAATTTTTCTTCATCACTAGTCATGTGACGTGTACAACCACTATCAATGATCCATGTATCATTTTTATTAACCTTAGAAATGAGTGTTGTCTCTACAAACCTTTCTTCTTCCTTAGAATCATCCTTCATTGCAACAAATACTACTTCAACATCATCATCTATATCAGTCTCGGTACATAACCTTTTGCCCTTATCATTGTTATCTCGGTTATCCCTGTTGTAGTGTCGACAACTTCTGTTGCTTTTTCTCCCATAGCTTCCTTCACCAAATCGGTCTTTGTTTATGTCATCTTCTTTCCTGTTTGGGCATCTAGCACTAATATGACCAACTTATTTGCAATTAAAACATGATAAAGGTAATTTACCTCTATATCTACCTTTAACTTTAGGTAATCTTTTGGCCATAAGAGCTTCAAGTTCATCAAGCTCATCGTTAGTATTACTGTCACTATCATTCTTATTATTTCTACTGCTAGACTTATCAATCTTCAGAGAAGACATAAAAGAAGATTCAAGAGATGGTACAACACTATTATCAAAGTTGTTTAGCTCAAAAGTTGTTAGCTTACCAATCAGATTATCAAGTGTGAGAGTATTGTTAGGTGCAGACCTCATTTCATGCATTGTAGAAATTTTGATTGCATAAATAGATAATAAGGTCCTTAGAATTTTTCTTACCACTGTATCTTCTTCAATGACACCATGAGATCCTTTGATAGCATTAACTACCTCTTTTATTTGGTTTGTATACTGCACTATATTTTCTCCTTCTTTCATTTTCATATCATCGAATCTTCCTCTTAAACTTTTAGCTCTGGCTCTTTTGACATTTGCATCACCACTATAAACTTGAGTAAGTTTATGCCAAATGTCCTTAGAGGTAACGCAATCCTTGACATCTGATAGAGCAACAACAATCTCCATCATAGTAATATTATTCTCATGTCCATCTCTTAATTGATCAAGAGTCAAAGGTTCTCTAGGCGGTGCTATGTTGCCATTATCCAATAGGGTGAGGGCAGAATTCTCAATCACAGATATATGAAGTCTCATTCGGCTTTTCCATATTGTAAAGTTATCTTTGTTCATCTTTGGCACTTCCCTTTTATACATTTTGTGATCTTTATGCTAAAGTCCTTAAAACTCTGTTCCAAGCAACCAATATGCTCTGATACCAATCATTAGAATAACTGAGAGGGGGGTGAATCAGTTATCCATAGTCCCAATTACAAAATGTATCACTTAAAACAAATTCAGCTAATCCTATAGCTCAGTAAACAATAAATACTAAACTATCTGTGACTTTATTGATTACTAGTTAATTGCTCATAAAGATTACCAACCAAATTAGATATGCAACATGTAAAGTATGATAGCCAAACAATCACCACATAAGCACATAACAGAAAAGATTTAATGTGGAAACCTTGTAAAGGGAAAAGCCACCTGGGACCGGTAACCCAAAATATTTTCACTCTTTTGAAGTGAGCTTGCTGAAGAGCCAACCCTGTTAAATGTTACAAAACACATTGTAAGGTGTGACCTTGTTAGAGGATTTAACACTAATAGTTATTGTCCAACCAACATTCACTATGGGGTTGACAGGATAACAATGTACATTCTATGAATGACATATAAGACTTTCAAGTCCACTCAGTTAAGATATTTTATCTGTTTACAATGGTTAAACTGAAAATAGTAGGTGATCTGATTACAATACAACTTGACTTTGCAGATGTCTAGATCTATTCTAAGTCCATACAAATCCTCTGATCAATATTTCAATTCGGTTCTTCAATATTCAATAACTTACTGTCACTGAGTAAAAGCTCTCTGATGCTCGATTAACTCTGTAGTTTGGTTCTCCTTCAACTAGTTTGATCAGATAGGCATGAAGAAATGTTCACGTGATATATCTGCAGTCTCCTTCTTCTGGCATCCTTTTCACAATGAAATCATTGTCTCTTAAATAGACAAGTAAACCATTTTCTTTTCATCCATCAGATTTTTCCATCTAATCTCCTTCATTGATTTTGTTGCTTAAGCTTTCCTCAGCTGATGTGTCAGTAACACGTTTTGTTTCTATCCTTTAGATCTTCTTTCAATTTTGTTAGCCATTGATCTCGTAAAAAACTTTATCTTCCACCTCGAAATCATACACTTTACAACTCATCAATTTTTGTCGGCTAAACTAATCATTTAGTTCTTTTTTCCTTACTCGGTTAACAAAGAAATGTGTCAGCAAACACAAGCTCAGTTGATATTGTCACTTGGTATACACTACACTGGCTCGGTGTATACTGGAATGCTTCATTAACTGACCACACTGCTTTGTAACAGTTTGCTTCCAACTTCATAACAGATTAATGCAATATAATCAAGTCAACAATATGAAGTCATAGACTCATCAATAAGTTACCAAGAGTATTCGTTATCCTCAATTGTTATATCCATCTTTCTCCATGTAGATTTCTCGGTTCGTTATCTTTTCTCTCCTCTTTTACAGATGTTTAGATATTTGCAACTAACATGAAAAGTACTATCAAAACTAGTTGACATCAATGACAACATAAAGACTGATTTAATTATCTTACATATCCATTCAGTGCTTGGTGATCTCTAATCACTTGAAGTTCATCAATCAGGTTCTCAATTAGTTGTAGTTCATTAGAAAGTTTCTTGATTTAACGACATGTTTTTAAGAAGACACCCAAAAGTGTTTCATTTTCAACATGTTGGAGCTTTAGTTTTTTTCACATGCCATATCAAGAAAGACCACTTGTAGATGTAATTGTCCAACAATATTTTTCATCCAAACAAGAAGTATCTTGTATTCTTCATTTTTCTCTGATAGCTTGAAAGATTAAAAATAAGTGTAACAATATAGCATAACTAATAAAATGATGCTTCTCATATATGCAAAACTTATCAATAGAGAAAACAAATTATAGAGAATAGTACATAACACACAGATCTCTCAAAATGAACTAGCTGGAATTGTTAGCTATTAATGTTAAGGAGGCAGAAGAAAATTCAATAATTGAGCCTAAGATTTGCGACTTCCATTCCATAGAGGCGTGCTTAAAACACTACAACTCCAACATGTTGAAAATTCAATAATTAGGAAAGTTCCTTGATTTAACAACATGTTTTTAAGAAGACACCCAAAAGTGTTTCATTTTCAACATGTTGGAGTTGTAGTGTTTTTAGCATGCCATATCAAGAAAGACCACTTGTAGATGTAATTGTCCAACAATATTTTTCATTCAAACAAGAAGTATCTAGTATTCTTCATGTTTCTCTGATAGCCTGAAAGATAAAAAAGAAGTGTAAGAATATAACATAACTAATAAAATGATGTTGCTCATATATGCAAAACTTATCAATAGACAAAAAAAATTATAGAGAATAGTATAGAACACACAGATCTCTCAAAATGAACTAGTTGGAATTGTTAGCTATTAATGTTAAGGAGGTAGAAGAAAATTCAATAATTGAACCTAAGATTCATGACTTTCATTCCACAAAGGCATATAGATGATCAAACTAGAATACAATGTGTGGGATTTTGATTTAGATTACTACTTCTTGGGTCATTTCGCTGGATCTTTTTGAAATAGACAACTACTTCCATGACTTCCATGTGGATCAAAATACCAAAGAACCCTTAACTTGGCATTTAAAATTACCAAACAATAAATCAATTAATCCAATCTCTCTCCACATTGGTTTAACTTTATGTAATCCCACTTGAATATTATTTCTTACTAAATTCTTCTAGGAATCACAGCCTAAGCAATCCTTTTGATAGCTAAATAAACACATTCAATAAAACAATTTTTCCAATTCACATCTCCTTTCAGTCTTAGTTGCAATAAATGTTTCAACTCATGCATCTTTTTTCTTTATTTACCATTACACCATAGGTATCCCCTAGTCATTTTATTTGACTAAATCCAAATGAGAAGAGATAATATGAGGAACAAAGTAATGAATCCTCATCATCTATTGCATTTTACACTGTTTATATTATAGTGTACAATATTATTTGTGGCCTGTGTTACACAAGACAGGTCCCCACCCCTCAAATCCTCCTCCCTATCCCCTCAGATATTTTGGGGATGAGAGGATGTTCGCTAATATCCCTAGCTTCTAGAGTATTCTAAACTCAAATGGTATATTTTAATTGAAACTAGGTGACTATTTTTATTGTACCTTTTACACTGATTTGGAAAACCACAATTGCAATTGTATGATGAATGTTGAAAAATTCATTTCCAGTTGCAGAGGAGTTAATTTTTCCTGCCAAGACATTGAAAACTAGTTCTGATTTATCTATTGTTCTCAGCATTGCAATAAGTAGAAAAAATAATATTCAGGTGTCATCGGTATCTAGATCTTGTTATTGACAAGAACCACTATATTGTGGTATTTGGTGGTAAAGTATAATACCAGAGTGTTGACGTGCCAAAGCAAGGCAACATAAATTCCATCATCAAGGAAACTTTGTAAATATCCTTCAACATATATGAAAACTATTATTGAGTCAAAATTAAATGGATCTAATATATGATTTCTAGCATGTACTACCTAAAATAGCTATGCAATAAATCATTGATAAGGCTTCATTTTCTAAAAGTGATAAATAATTCATTTATTTACACAGCCTCAATTTGTACCATGGTTGTGCATTCTCTTTCATAAATTTTAAGCTCTTTTTTCAAGCTATCACAAAGCCTTCCTTGATAGATTTGACCAATATAGTTGGTAATGTATCATTATCTGTTTTATTTCATAATTCCAGAAAACTACAGTAATGCAAGATGGATGGGACATGAATTTTAAACTCTTTGATACCATCCTCATTACGCTACTCCTAAATATATGGCAATAGGTAACTGATTTCTAATATTTTCTGGGTATTTTTAGGTCTATTACAAGATGTTATACAATGAATTTACTTTGATGCTCGCATTCATAACATGTAGTGGTTTTTTTTTAACACATTTAGACAAGTGGGATTTCTATTTTGAACAGGCCATTTGACGGCCAAGAGAGATGTATATATTTATGGAGTGGTTTTACTGGAGCTGTTGTCTGGTCGTCACGCAGTAGAGAAGAACAAGCCTTATTTGAATGATAAACGTAAATTGTTCTGTGTAATGGTAACTATATTAGAGGGTCAGTATGCTATGAAGGGAGATACTAAAGTGGCCACCCTTGCAGTGCACTGCCTTAGCTCTAAAGAAAAGAACATGCCCCTTATGATAGAAGTTGTTGAGACACTAGAACAATTGCAAAATGTAAAGGAAATGTCAAAGTTTCAAGCTAAAAATGATAGACCAAGAAAATCTATTTTTGGTGGAAATGCTAATGGGCATTTCCACTTTAGTCCAAAAAATGTAAATCACCCCTCTCCAGGTTATCCAAGGCCATCTGCATCACCACTTAATGAATACCAGCATTCACCAAGGGTAAGGTGATCTAATCAATAAAAGAGAGAAATCTTATCAATTGTAAAGTATACATATCTTCTAATTTTGACTTTGACAATATTGCTTTGGCAAGGTTTTGTACTATTATTTTGTTTGTAGAAATAGTGCATGCTCACATCTCTATCATGTGTCCAATGCTGAGCAAGCTATATAATCTCAAGATGTGTAATTTGTGTAGGTATCATAATGCTTCTTAAAGCCATTTATTTGATCAATGTATCAGTCCATACAGTGATTTTGATGATAAACGTGGTTTGAGCATTTAACCATGTTGTATCTACTCTTTGAGAACTAATAGTGTGTGATTAGTTATTTTTTTCTAGTCACTGTCCTAAGCTTTTTCTAAACCATATGTACAACACTGAACAATGAACATCATTCTTAAGATTTATACTCTTCATCAAATCTTTTTGATTATTCATCTTTCTTAATGAGCATGATCCTTTTCCAGTGGAATCCTATTGTATCAATGACGTTGAATGCAACTTCACTTGGTACTGTATTTTAGGCCCAACAATATCACACAACATTGGTATCATCCATGCTGCATCAGTTTTATGGAAACCATAGTTGGAGCAACATGTGCTGGAAAGTTTTATATAATTTATAAATGATTTGTGCAATCATAGAATTCTCATTTTTGAATGATCATCATGTTTGGAATGTATGAAAGCATGTGCTCGTATGACTGAATCTCTTTTAATTAACTTAATATTTGCATCCCAAAAAAACTCCTTTAGTGTCCATATTCTTAGAGTTAGTAAATGTACTGCAATATCAACTTAAAAGTGATTTATTCAGTAATAATTGTTTTGTTTCTTCTAAAACCACGTATGTACCTGGCTCTCAGAAGGAGCCTACAACTTAGAAGTTATTAGTATTGAAGAGGTCATTTTTCGTACAGTTGACTCTTCATACCTATTCACATAAGAAATTGTCAAAATCTTTAAGCAAAGTTCTTAGCCTTCCAGAAACATAATATAAATGATGTTAAGATTTTGATTATATAAATTAGTATTGAATTTGGAAAATATATAGGGGTTGTGTAAAATGACTGCAGTAATTTATAACTAGTGACTATTCATATTTTTCTATTTTGTTGGGTTCTGTGTAATTTATAATATTCTATATACCCTGGATTTAGCTTACTTCAATCGTAATACTATAATGTTATTAAAATTTGCACCATTGTTTTCTCCTTTATTTTTACCGTGGGATGGGAGATCTAATAGAAGGTACAACCATTTCCATATACATCTTTTGGAAAACCATTTCCAAACTGATCTATGGTCTCTGTATTAGGTTCAGGATTATTGAAATATATTTACTTCCTGTCTGGGTTGGACTATTCTTACTCAGGTGGTGGTGGTGTTTAATGTTTGTGAGTGATTCACTAAGATGGTGAACCTTATAATAATATTAACCAAATTTCTCAACTCTAATATTCTAAAAGTCAAAAACATACTTGTGAATATCTCCTTGAGATTATTTTGCCAAACCATGAGAAAAGAATGTTGTAACAACAAACATAAAGATTGTCTTCAAGTTCAAGGTGTCATGAAGCTTTCAAAATACTATATATTATAGTAACTTGTTATTACATACTTGGTATTTAAATTCAACATTATATTTCATCCATCCTCTTCCTTTGTGTCCTCTTTATATGACGCACTGTTCTAATTGTGGGTTCAGTTTGTCCATCACATTGAACATCCTCTTCATTATTTTGGTTCCTAGATTTCTGAAATTTAACGATGGTTTCCTATTGAGGTTCCAAAATGATAGTTGAATCATTGCGTGCAACTAATAATTTATCATGTTCCTCTAGGTTCTCTTCATTCTCACCACCTAATGAGTTTGATTGTTGAGCTTCCTACACAACACAATTGAACTTATTAAACTAACATAATACCTCTAATTAAATTATTGCATAAGTTATTGAATATTATAAAGAACATACCTTATTTTCATTACCAGTGACTAATATCTCCCCTCGATATAGAATGTGTTGTCTAAGGCCTTTGGAACCATGTAGTAAATAAACTTTTAGGTCCTCCTTTGAAGTTTCCTTTTGAAATTGGTGAACCTAGATAAATAATCATAACCAAGTTTATAAGGTATAGCAACTCATAAGATACAATCAACTCAAAAGTTTGACATGACTTTTTGTATGAAATATAAAATACTAAAGATGGAAATATTCTCTTACCAAAACAACATGAATGCTATTGTACCCACTAGATCCTAATTTATGTGATCAAATACTTGAAACCCTAGCTTGTGTTGCTTTTTTTTGTTTCTTGAAGGTGTCTTTTAGATCCTCCTTACGGAAATGGTCTATAGTTTGGATTATTGTGTACTTTTCTCTTAAATTTGGCATCTTTTATGTGTACATCCCATGTTGCTTGCTCTATGATCCAACTTGGCCATGGATAACTCAAGTATTTTGTTAGCTTGGACCTCAAATTATCTCATTTAGAATGAATTTATTTTCATGCAATATCCATAATATTTTCCTTATCAAAACCTAGATCTCCAAATGTTATTCTAAAATCTTTAAAATTTTTATCTTTCTAGCATTGCCTTGCTTCCTCCAATCCATTTGAATGGTATTACGAAATAATTTCTTTTCACGAAGATAAATAAATTGAAATAATTTCATACCCATTTGACACAAGAGAGGACAAGGAGGGGCTAAAAGAATGGCACATGCTACCAGATCCACCTTGCTCAACAACACGTGGAAGCAAACAACAACAATAATAGTGAGAGAGAGAATGCAAGATCTTTCATATATTATCATTCAAATTGATTCATACATGTCAGGCTGTAAGGCCTTCCCAGTTATGGCCAGATATTACAATGAATTATAGAAGTCCTCAAACATGCAAGGATCTGTGAACAATCTCTTATCTTCTATCTTCTTACTTCTATCAAAACTAACTCCCTAAACACTAACCAAACAAATACATACATACAAGAGGCTACCGAACCAAGTCAGCCTTCAAATCTACAATCAATGGAAGGGACAACCAGATCTAGGTCCACACACTTCCTAACCATGGATACCAGCATTAAATTTGTGACCCAAATTAATTGCACAAGTCGGCCTCAATAGAAACTCAAAAGAAACCCGTCAGTAAGAAAAGAAAACCGAGTGCCAGACAAGGATCACTGAGCGCTGGGGAAAATAATTGAGCGCCAGAGATAATTGACCAACACTGGTGAACAAAGGAAACCGAGCAACACCGAACCAGCTCAGTCAAAGTAGGAACCGAGCAACACAAACAAACTCAAATATGTTTTTGGTGACACAGGATTTCCAAGGACTCAAGATGCTCCTACATCAAACACCTAGGGTTATTTGAAATGATTCTCCGAATCATGATATAGGTATGGTCCGAGCTTCATCCAACTTAGACTGTGAAATCCATGAACTATCTTTAATCGGTCTATCCTTCCACTTTACCAGATATTCCATATACTATTTTCCTCTTGTACTTCTGTCAATTCTTTGCTCCAAAATCTGCTCAACTTCTTCATTCTACTTCTTAGGATAATCCATCCATACTGTCATGTCTTCATCAAGTTCATGATACTCATATAAATCAGCAATGTTGAAAATTGGTGATATATCCATGTCATCAGGTAACTCAATATCATATGCATTTCCACTATGAAATTTGCTAAAAATCTTGCAAGGGCCAAACTTCTTCATCTTCAGCTTCCCATATGTACCAATAGGAAATCAGCCTTTCTTCAAATGAGCCATCACTTCATCACTAACATCAAAAGTCTTATGTCTCCTTGATCTATTAGCTCTGTCTTTGTATTTTTTATTACTCTTTTCTAGCTTCAGCTTCACATCTTCATGCAATGTCTTCATGTACTTAGCAAATTTTACTCCTTCAAGACTTCTCTTTCTTTCATTAGCAATATCCCTCAAATCAGATATACCTCTCGGTTGTATGCCATTCACAATCTCAAAGGGTGTTTTTCCAGTACTCCTATTCACTGGATTATTGTATGAAAACTCTTCTTGTGCCAACATAGAATCCTAATTACTTGGTGTGTCTCCAACTAAACATCTCAAAAGATTTCCCAAACTTCTATTCACGACTTTTTTCTGTCCATCGGTTTGTGGGTGGAATGTAGAACTATATTTCAACTTGATACCAAACTTCCTCCAAAGAGTATTCCAAAAGTATCCAACAAATTTACTGTCTCAGTTAGAGATAATACTCCTCGGTAATCCATGCAATCTAACAATTTTCTTAAAGAAAAGATCTTCTACATGTACTGCATCTGATTTCTTTCTACAAGGTATAAAATGTACGATCTTATAAAATCTATCCACAACAACAAATATAGAATCATTACCTCTTACTGTCTTTGGTAAGCCAAGAACAAAATCCATACTGATATCAATCCAAGGTTTCTCAGGTACAACAATCGGTGTATACAATCCAGTATTCTGACTTACTCCTTTTGGAACTTCACAAAGTCCACAACTTTTCACAAATTTTTGAACATCTTTATACAACTATGGCTAAAAGTATTTCTCCTTGAGAAAATTCAAAGTTTTATCAACACCAAAATGTCCAACCAAACCACTACTATGTTTCTCCTTTATCAAATTAGTTCTCATTGGTCCTTTCGGTATACACAAATGAATACCTTCAAACAACATACCTTCTTGAATAAAATATTCATCCCACTTAGTATTCTATTGATCTTGAATAGGTGCTCTACACTTTCTCTATGGCTTAGAAAAATTAGGATCAACTTCATAAGAATCTCTCATCTCATCAAAATCAAGAACTTCAATTTTCATCTTGGTCATCAAAGATCTCCTTCTACTCAATGCATCAACAACTCGGTTAGTGACTCCACTTTTATGTTTTATCACAAATCTATAACTTTGCAAATACTCAACCCATTTCATATGTCTCTGATTCAACTTATTTTGACTACCCAAATACTGTAAAGCCTTATGATCGGTATAAAACAAAAATTCATTTGGTATCAAATAATGTCTCCATTTCTTCAGTGCTTAAACCATAGCATAGAATTCTTGATCATTCACAGAATATTTCCTTCTAGCATCATTAAAATTTTCACTAAAGAAATCAACAGGTTTACCTTCTTGACTCAACGCAGCTCCAATTGCACTACCACTTGCATCACATTCCACTTGAAATACCTTACTGAAATCAGGCAATGCCAAAACAGGCTATTCAACAACCTTATGCTTCAGAGTCTCAAAACTTTTATCAGTTCCATATGTCCACTTGAATTCTCTCTTATCTTCTCCCAGAGTCTTAGTAATAGCATTACAAATTGAACTGAAATTCCTTATGAACTTTCGGTAAAAACTTTCCAAAACCATGAAATGATCTTACCTCACTAGCACTCATAGGTGTAGGCCAATTCAAAATAGCTTCAACCTTTTTAGGATCCATCTTCAAACCATCAGCTGACATCACAAATCCCAAATACACAATCTCCTCTTTCATGAATGAACACTTTTTCAGATTTATCAGCAACTTTTCTTCTTTCAATCTCTGCAAAACTTGTCTAACATGCAACAAATGTTCTTCTCTAGTATTACTGAATATCAGAATGTTATCAAGATATACAATCACAAACTTAGCCAAGAATTTCTTCAAAACTTCATTCATCAACCTCATAAAAGTACTCAGTGCATTAGTTAAACCAAAAGGCATAACCAACCACTCATACAAACCTGCCTTTTTCTTGAAAGTAGTCTTCCATTCATCATCTTCTCTGATTCTAATTTGATGATACCCACTTTTCAAATCAATTTTGGTAAAATATTTTTCTCCAGTCAAACTGTCCATTATGTCATCCATTCTTGGTATAGGAAACCTATACTTCACTATTATCTTATTGATTTCTCTGGAATCAGTACACATTCACCATTCTCCATTCTTCTTCTATGCTAATATAGTACGTGCTGCACAAGGACTCAAACTTTCTCTAATCAAACCTTTCTCCAACAAATCTCGAATCTTTCAGTTCTATTCCTGATTCTTGGTAGGTGTCAACCGGTGAGGTGCCTTATTCGGTAAACTAGCTCCAAGGATTAGATCCATACAATGATCAATGCTTCTTTTCAGTGGCAAACCATCAGGTACATTATTAGAAATGATTTTACTATACTTGGTGAGTAACTTATCAATCTCCCGATGAACACTATCCTATATTTTCTTACTCCGTTTGTTAGGAATCACAGCAAAACATACATCATTCTTTTTCAAATCTTTAATAAACTATATTCCTTCCATCAAAAAAAATTTCACAGATGTGCAAACATTACTAACAGGTTCTTCCATCAAAGGTAACAAGATTTGTCTTCTTCCATCAACCCAAATAGTATATTTATGCAATCTCCCATCATATATAGCATGTCTATCATATTGCCAAGGTCTACCCAACAAAATATGACAACAATCCATAGGCATGATATCACACAACACTTTATCATAGTACTTTCCAATTTTCAAATTCACATAACATTGTTCACTTACCAAGAGTGTATGCTCATCTTTGATCCATGAAATCTGATAGGGCTTTGGATGTTCCAACCTTTTCAACTGCAACTTTGTGACCATTTCCTCAAATGCCCAATTCTCTGAGCTACCACTATCAATGATTACCTTCCAAACTTCATCATAAACTCTACATCTGGTCTTGAAGAAACTTTTCCTTACTGGATCTTCCTTTCTACCTTCATTCCACAGTGCTCTCCTTACCATCAAGTTAGTTTCCTTCTTAGGCTCATTTGGTGACTCTTCTTGCACCAAAGCATTTCTACTGCTACCAGCCTTCTTTCTTGCATGTGTACATTCAAAAGATCTATGTCCTTCTTCTCCACAATTTTAATAAGTTCCTCGTAAACCACCTTTGCTATAACCACCCCGGTAGTTACTACATCTGCCTCTAGATGAACTTTCACCTTTCCACTCGGTCTTGCCTTTATCCAGATTTGTCTTTTCAGGTTTAGATCTACTATTTTCACCATGAGATTTACCTCTTCCTCTAGGCAATCTACCACCTCTACCTCTTTGTCTTTGCTCATGTCTCTTGTTTAATTTCTCCTCATCTTTCAATTCAAATTGATAAGCCTCTTCAATATTCTCCAATTTAACCAAAATCATTTCTTCTTGGATGGAAACTCTCAAACCATTCAGGTATTTAGAAATTCTTTTCACATCATCTTTAGCATGTCTAGATCTGATATCTAATCTATAGAATTCCTCAGTATATTTTTTTACTGAGATATCTTTCTGCCTCAAACTTTGCATTTGTCTAACTAGATTAATCTGATAATCACAAGGTAAGAACTTTCCTTTCAATTTATTCACCATTTTACTCCATACCTTGATTTTGTCTTTTCCTTTTCTCTTTCTATCCAGCTGTAGATGTTCCCACCATAAGGATGCATGACTTTTCAACTTTGTGCTTGCAATTTTCACCTTCTTTTCCTCAGGTACATTTTCATACCCAAAGTACTTTTCCATCTTTGTTATCCAGTCCACCAATTCATCAGAATCCAATTTTCCACCATACTTAAGAGGATTAAAATGTGGTGTAGACTTCAGACTTGTCAAAGCCTTCAAAAATCTTTCTTCACCCTGATCCATCATAGGTGTAGGTTCTGCATCACCTTGTTCCACCTCAATTTCATCATCACTAACATCTGGGTGACCCCACAATTGTGGGTTACACTTTTTTAGAGATGTTGATTTTTGCTGAAATAACAGATTTTTAATAAAATATGATATTGAAGCCTTGAGAGGTTCCATTTGAAGGATTTCATTACAAATGGTTAGCTCAAAGCCTCTTAGATATAAAAAACATTGATCTAACATATATACTCCTCATTCGTACCTATAATGGAGTCTCCTTCGCACCTATTAAAATGCTGACAAAAAATCACTTCGAATTTATCTTTTGGAAAATCAAATGAATCCATTTGACAAAACTATCTATGTAGTAAGGTACTACTAAGAAAAATCTTTCCAATGATTACAATGCTAATATATATTAATTTTATTATAACTTTGTACTTTTAGTTTTATTAAACATAGATATTTCACCGTATGTCTACCTCTATGTTTGACACTTATGGAAAAATAGTAAATGAGAGAAAAAAAATTCTAAAAAATATCTATGCCCTAGGTATTTAAGTTATCTTTCTATCAAAAAACTAAAAATGAAATTGGACCAATACACGACAAGTTATAAGCTATGTAGTCAAGGTATGTCAAAATTACGGTTTAGTCAACTTCAAATGTTAATAAAATATGAAATAATCATCATAATGTCATCAAACCAATTGCATTCCCTCCTTATGGATGTTAAAAACTAAATTCAAAAGAATCACATTGATATCTATTTTAGAAAAATAGTTATGCTCTATGAAAACAATGTAACTCTTTGAAAATGATATTTTTGACAACATACCAATTTTCATGGGAGAAAGAAAAAACCATTCAAATAAATTCAAAAATAAAAATAAAAAATATATTTAGAATCTAGACAAAAAATCCTAAAAGACTCTAATTTACTTCATCTTTTGATTTCAAACAGTTTAGCGACAATATGCATCTGAATCTGAATTATTTTTTGAAAATTAAGTGTTCAGTGTCCATTCAGGCGAAAAAGTGTAACCCACTATTGTGGGTTCACCCATCTTCAAGATGTCTTCCTCTTCTTTTGGATTATTTCAACAACTTCTAATCTAGCAGTAAGTTGTGTCAACATGTCTGCCAATCCTGGATCTGTATCTCACCTCCCATGAACCATCTTGAAAACCCTCTGTAATTGCAGGTCAAATCACAATCTGCCACCCCACAAAAATTAAACTAGGGATTCTCAAGAAGGAACCTAAAAATATAGATTCACAAACCTAGATCCAGATCTCACCTCGCTCTAATACCACCTAACACAAGAGAGAACAAGGAGGGGCCAAAAGAATGGCACACCCTACCAGATCCACCTTGCTCAACAACACATAGAAGAAAACAACAATAACAACAACAATAGTGAGAGAGAGAATGCAGGATCTTTCATATATTATCATTCAAATTGATTCAGGTACATGCTAGGATGTAAGGCCTTTCTAGTTACGGCTAGATATTACAATGAATTACAGAAGTCCTCAAACATGCAAGGATCTACAAATATTCTCTTATCTTCTATCTTCTTACTTCTATCAAAACTAACTCCCCAAACTCTAACCAAAAAACTACATATATACAAGAGGCTATCGAATCAAGTCAGCTTTCAAATCCATAATCAATAGAAGGGATGACCAGATCTATGTCCACACGTTTCCCAACCATGGATACCAGCATTACATCCATGACCCTAATTAATTGCACAAGTCAGCCTCAACAGAAACTCAAAAGAAACCCATCGGTAAGAAAAGCCAACCGAGTGCCAAACAAGCATCACTAAGTGCAAGGTAAAATAATTGAGCACTAGAGATAACCGACCAACACCGACAAACAAAGGAAACTGAGAAACACCAAACCAACTTGGTCAAAGTAGGAACCAAGAAACACAAACAAACTCAAATATGTTTTTGGTGACACAGGATTGCCAAGGACCTTAGATGCTCCTGCATCACCATTTTATCCTTCAAGATATCACCTTATGAGGAGAGCAAGATTGTCACCTCTTGTATCGCTTTTGTAGTCACTAAGGAAACTATCAGAATCTTATGTGTTGAGGTAGATTCCCCTATAGGTACGCCAACTTCTTTTTCATTTTCTGCCTGCATTTACATTAAGATTTTTAAATTGCTAGAAACCCAACCAAAATATGAAAATATTTTAAGTTTTGAATAAATTATCTTAAACATCAAATATGAAACTAACAAAATGAATTAACAACTTATAAATGAGAAATATTTTGATCTATAGTAATGAACCAAGGTGTGGTTCATGCTTAAAACAACTAAATGATATTCATCTAATTCAAGAAATTCCAAGTATAATTATGACAATAATAAACTAAGAATGTATTGAAAATAATAGTGTAAATGCTCTTGCTAATATCCACCTATAAGATCTTGTTGAAATTCTAACTATTATGTTTGATGCACAAAAGGGGCATTTCCATTTTTATATTACTGTGAGGCTTTATTGTCCTTTCCACAAGGATAAATGTTAGTGAACCATTATGTTTTTCTTCATGGAAGTTTTCAGAACTAGTTTAGTGCACGAGGTTTGATATATTCTCTGAGTTTTTATTTTTTTATGATGCCATTTGTGCAAAAATTAAACAAAATATTTTATAAAACTAAATGTGTTCATTAATGAAAGCATGAAGAATCTATAACTAAAGTGTTTACTTTAGTTCTGTAACAACATACCACTTTATTAAGTTTAGAACAAAAAATACATGTTGATTTGAGTGAGTGTGCGAAGTGTTTGACATAATGCCTAAGTAGAATTATCAGTTATTCCTAGATGCTATGAGCTTACAAGTGTTTGATAAAATGCTCAAGCTATGAATTATGACTTGTGATGTAAATTTTGGGTTAGAAATAGAAAGTTTTCTAATAGTGACCAAGGATGAGAGAGGGTGGAAATTATAGAAAGGGGAAACACACTACTCATAGAAACTGCTTGGGCAAAGGGAGTAGGAGTGCCCAGGAAGCTACACATGAAGAATGACCAAACTGTGTCCAAGAACCAAGAGGTTCAAGACTGGAAACAAATGGAAATACTGAAATCTAGAATCCTAGATTCATTGGCTATGGAATATGTGAGAATAAATATGAACCTAGTGTTGGAGATACCATGAAATCTATGACACAATATTGTAATACAATAAAAGAGGACCTGAAAAAAATGAATGTAAACCTAAATAATGATAATATAGATATTTTCCAAGATAGTAACCTTTCTTATAATAGGGTAGATTATATAAGCAACTACAACATATGTGAATCATTGCATCATAAAGGCCTAAAGAAATTTTATTCACTTTAGCAAAATCATGTAATACTGAAGTTCTAGGACAAGAAAACATTGTAATTAATTTCAATAATGTATACACGGGCTAAACATTCAAATGAAAAAATTAAATCACATTCAAATCAATCAAATCATTCACAAAGTTAGACGTAGCTAGACTATGAAATCAATGAATTGGAAAAGAGTAATAAATTAATACTTTGAAATAATTTTACTTGTTCATCTGAAGTAATACCTTCACTTCCCAACAATGTCCTCTCCCATAACTCAATTTTTAATGAACAAATTAAATCACATTCAAATCAATCAAATAATTCACAAAGTTAGACATACCTAGACTATGAAATCAATGAATTGGAAAAGAGTAATAAATTAATACTTTGAAATAATTTTACTTGTTCATCATAAGTAATACCTTCACTTCCCAAAAATTTCCTCTCCCATAACTCAATTTTTAATGAACAAATCAAATCACATTCAAATCAATCAAATCATTCACAAAGTTAGACGTAGCTAGACTATGAAATCAATGAATTGGAAAAGAGTAATAAACTAATACTTTAAAATAATTTTACTTGTTCATCTGGAGTAATACCTTCACTTCCCAACAATGTCATCTCCCATAACTCAATTGTTTTAAGTATTTCTTTCCTATATTTACATTTTCAACAGTGTATGGTTGGAGCCTTAATGTTCTAGATTGTGATTCTATAAGATTCCTCAAGGAAACATGTTCAAGTGTTGGTGGGATAATTCTGATTGAACCCATACTTGATGGATTATTTATTAATTTCATTGTAGATCATGGATGTCCATTTCAACAGGGATACTAGAACCATCCATGTTTGATGTAGAAGGCATATTATGAGGTATTTAACTTGATGTCACTCTTGTGATAGGTGTATCTAGTCTACATGTAGAGGGCACATCACATCTTCTTGAAATATCTTGTAAGGCAAAAATATAAATCTTTAAGTGGTATAATAGGGTAAATAACATAATCAAACCCACACAAGCATATGATTGAATCTTACCTCTTCCATAATATTGGGTGTAAATAATGGCATATTTGGATCTTGCATGATTAGTGGAGTTACTGTTGGATACCCCATAGGTGTATCTAGTCTATATGTAGAGGGCATAGCATGTCTTTCTAAAATATCTTGCAAGTCACTAATATATACTTTTAAGTGGTATAATAGGGTAAATAACATAATCAAACCCACACAAGCATATGATTGAATCTTACTTTTTTCATAATATTGGGTGTATCAGATGGCATAATTGGATCTTGCATGCTTGGTGGAGTTACTATATGATGTCCTATAGGTGTATCTAGTCTAGATGTAGAGGGCATAACATGTCTTCTTGAAATATCCTGCAAGGTACAAATATAAATCTTTAAGTGGTATATTAGGGTAAATAACATAATCAAACCCACAAAAATATATGATTGAATCTTACCTTTTGCATAACATTGAGTGTACCAGATGGAATGGTTGGATCTTTCATGCTTGGTCGAGTTAGTATTGGATACCCTATGGGTGTATCTAATCTAGATTTAGAGGGCATAACATGTTTTCTTGAAATATCTGGCAAGGCGTAAATATAAATCTTTAAGTGTTATAATAAGGTAAATAATATAATCAAACCCACACAAACATATGATTGAATCTTACATTTTTCATAGAATTGGGTGTACTAGATGGCATAATTGGATCTTGCATGCTTGGTGGAGTTACTATAGAAATGACATATAGGAAAAAAAATACAAATATGAACAAAATAAAAAAGGTGAAATAAGTTAATAAAATGCACAAAAAACTAGATAAAATCTTACCACTAGCATAGTATGAGATGTACTAAAGGATGTAATATGGTTTGGATCAACTTTGGATATGGCATGCATTCCAAAAATATAAATTAACATAATATGCTACAAAATATAAGATAATTAAACCTATAAAATATAATATTCAAACTTACCTCCTGCACCATCCTAGTAAAGTTTTCCCCTTTTCCATTCCTTAGCATTTCAACTAGACCATTTAAGATCAATTGATCCCCCATAGTGGAATTGGGAGCACCCATAGGATCATCCAAGAAGAAACACATAATGACATAAAATGATAAAATATTTGAATTGTGAGACTGGTACATTTCTAATGCTAAATAATATCTCAATAGTTATCTTTGTTCTTGCTCATCTTAATAGAATTTTATGTACAAGTATTAACTACCTCATATTTAGTTTTGTTGTTCTAATTGTATGATGCATTATCAATGATTTTTAATGAAATTAATTTCAGAATAGGGCAAATTGATTTCAATGAAATATTTTATATAATGTACTTGTATTTTAAGAAATAAATCCATGCTAATAAAAAACCATTTATCAATCTTACTAACATCATCCATTTCTCATACCTACAAATTTAATGTACAATTTGACCAAGTATTCTCTTTTTTAAAACCATGTCTCACCCTTAATAGCCACTAATGTTTATAAACTCTCCATGGACTTAGTTCCTTCCTTGGCAATTATGCACTTTAATTACACTAACTCCTAAAATAATTTAGAGTTAAACCAATCAAGTTAAGAGTTGGAGTTATTAGAATTACTGAGCTCCTATATATATGTACCATTAATTTTTAAAGTGACATCCCATCAAGTAGAATCCAGACTCTTCATTCAGAAAACCTACTATCAGACATGTCCCTTTTTCATTAATCTTCAAATTTTATAGCAACATTAAATTCAATTATGACCCAAATTGACTTGTAATTAGATAAGGATAGATGAAGCACACACATAGAAAATGAAGTTGTGTTGTCATAGTAAGTAAAATTTTTAAAGGATTATAAAAGATAAAGCAAAAACTAGGTATTAAAATCCATAGAAGTAAGAATCTATAAAAAATAGGACTTCTTTCTATTAATCAGAAATAAGAAATATAGATTTCATTGATGTTCCAAATATCCAATAACAAAAACTCATAAAATTCAAATTACTTAGTTTTCATTGCATGTTGTGTACAATTAAAAAATATAATAGTTAATATGTAAAGATATAATTAAATATTTTATTGAATCCTTGAGACCATCTTAAAGTGAACATATTGATCAAACAATGTCATCCTCACATGAAATTTCATCATCTGATGGAATAGACACCCCTTCAATAATATGAATGACTTTTTGAAAGTATATAAGTTTACATTTGTTCAAAAACTTGCTTTACTCTTTGGTTGGTATTTAAATGAGCTTAATTTCCTTGTTGAGAAAATGCTCATGAATGTAGTAATGATGTACCTAAACATTATTATTGTGAGTGTAGAGCATTGGATTATTGGACATCTTCATAGTAGGAAGTCAAATGGGTATCTATCCTATATCTATATTGTGACTCTCTCTCAACTTTCTCTCACAATAAAACCCAAATCTTTAGAGAAAGTACGAAGGGAAAGAGAGAAGTAGAGTCTTCCTCAAAATGAAAAAATAACAATCCCCAAAGCAATGATCAAATGTGTGCATGGCCTCTATAGAAACCCAAAAAGGGTTGCATAACTTCACTTATAGTGAAGGGAAGCTTAGTCTATGTGGGTTCTCAGTGTGGCCCCATTCTCATATATGAGAAAACCACATATGGGTTTTTTGACTTTACCCAAATAGACTGTAATGCTCCTATAAAGGCTCTTTCCATTGAGGAAAATGGGATCTTTGCAGGAGTGCAAGACACAAAGATAAAAGTGTCGATAATGTAAGGACAACACTTTACAACTATTGAAAAACTTTCCCACTATACAAGACTGTATTGTAAGGTCCGTTAAGCCTGGTAACTATGTTCACACTCGACACCATCATAAAAGACTCTGCATCAGAAATGATGACACCGTTAGCTAAGTAGCACTTTCCTTGGATGATGGCCACTTTCCTTCAAAATTTGTTTAGTGATTTGAAAAACATGAACATTTTTGCTAAGTTTACACAAATGGAGCCTACTTGTCGCGAGCTTCCCTAGTTGCACCAGTTCGACCCGTGTGGCACTGCAAGTGTCTTCACAAAGAGCTTGGGCTCAGCTCTGCAAAAACACTCCAGATTCCACCTCTCCTCATTGCCCCAGATTGGATTTGCAGATTGCAATGCAAGAAGAAAAGAAATAGAACAACATAAAAGATGCAACACATAAAAATTAGACACTAGTTGGGCAAGCTTCCATACATTAACTTGAAATCCGCTAAGTAATGCTAAGTAGAACTGGACTGAGAATGTCCAGGGTGCCCATGATACAAAGTAAGGATAAACAATGTTGACCAGAATAGAAAGAAGAGAATGAAGCCTTCCCAAGGCTAAGAAGAAGGCACAGATCCAAGGAAGAAACCTTGTTGGAAGCCTCCATGGCTCTAGTTTGGTAGCACCTCGGCTCTCTGCATCCTCTAACAATGTCTTCATTCATTTGCAAGTCCCTCCACTATTCAGCTCCAAAGCCCGCCCATCTATGTGTGCATCATGTACATCACTTGAATGAAAGAAAAGGCCCTGCCTTTTATAATGCGAGCATGTCCCTGATCCCGCCTAGAAGAGAACCATTTGAAATTCAAATGGCCATATTTTGCATGCAGAGGCAGATCCATGACACTTGTCATGACACTGTGCTCCTACAGTGCAATGATGGTTTTTGCATTTCAACGCATCTCAGCTCTCCAAGGCAATGATGCAAGTCCAAATGCATCCATTTGCGGTGCAGAATGGTGGCCAATGAAATTAAAGGAATTCAAACTGTTGCGTGTAAGTGAAGCAAAAATGCCTCAGCTCCAAAACAAATCATGGCGGTAGGTGAAATTATAGTTGCAGAGAAAAGGCTTGAACTCCAAGGCAAGCCATCATGATGCCCAGTTCAAATTTGTCTCCCAAAGAACCAATGAAACTTCACCCACTGAGAAATGTTGCAATCCTCTAACATGCCGTCTGATATTCCTTTTGACAAATCCAACTACCCCCACCAATGGATCAGCTAAACCTCCAGCTCATCTCAAATTGGATCTGACATGGAGTGTAGATAGCTGGGGTTGTGACATCCTCCCCCACTCAAATCAGTGATGCCCTCGGTGCCAGTGCACCTAACCCCAGGGGTGCATAGGAGGTACTTCCAAGTCTTCATTCCAAAGGAGTAGAGTTCCCTTGCAGGAACTCCATGATTTTCTCCTCATCCCTCCATAGTGTTTCCCCTTGCTCCCAAGTAGCTTCATTGCGGCTGGCTCCTTCAAACATCACCAAGAATTCTCAGAAGATCCTTCTACCCCGGCCCTGAGTTCGCATGGCAAAAACTTGCTCAACCCACTTGTTGGGATTATTTAGAACATTAGCTGGACCATGGACAGGGATATTGCGTTCCAAATCCTCCAAGTCAAGATGATGCACCCTCAGCAAGGAAACATGGAAAACTGGATGTACACAGAGATGCAAAGGCAAGTTTTATTTGTAGGTCACTTGATTGATCTTTTTGACAATTTCGAATGGTCTGTCCCACCTTCAAACTAGAGAAGAACTCAGTCCCTTCAGCACTTGGAACTACTTTGGATCCATTCACAGTAACACTTTATCTCTGACATTGAACTCAGCCCCCTTCCTATTTTGATTTGCATACTTCTTTATGCAATCACCAGCTTTGGTAAGATGGTACCTGGCCAAATCGACCCGTTCATTCCACTTTTGCATTAGTTCAGCCACGTCAGTGTCCATCCCTTGGTAGCCGCTCATGATGGTATGAGGAGTAAGTGGCTATTTCCCCATTGCCAGCTCAAATGGACTGTATTTTGATGATTCACTCTTCTGCAAGTTATAGCTGAATTGAGCTACATCCAACAACTTGGGCCAATTGCTTTGATCGGAGGCCACAAAGTGCCTCAGGTAATCCTCCAAGATGGCATTTATGCACTCAGTCTGCCCGTCAATCTAAGGATGATAGGTTGAACTGATCAGCAACCTTGTCCCTACCAACTTGAAAAGTTCTATCCAGAATCACGACGTAAACCTTGGGTCACGGTCAGACATGATATTAAGTGGTATGCCCCAGTGCTTAACCACAGTTTTAAAGAAATACTTAGCTGCCAGCTCGGTCATGCAAGGCTTTGCACAAGGCATAAAGATAGCATATTTATTGAAGTGATCCACAATGACCATTATGCCATTGAATCCATCCACCATAGGAAAAGGGCAGATGAAATCCAAGCTTACGCTTGCCCAAGGCCGCACTGGAATTGGCAAGGGTTGCAGCAACCCACCTGGCCTTTCATTGACCGCTTTATCTTGCTGACAAGTGAGGCAAGACCTCACATATTGTTCCACATCTTGATGCATGCTTGGCCAGTAGAAACCCCTTTCCATCAATGCTAAGGTCCGCTTCTGGCCTGGGTGCCCAGCCCAGGTTGAGTCATGACATTCATGGAGCAATTCTTTCTGAAGCTCCTTCCATTTTGGCACATAAAGGTGACCCTGGGAGTAGTACAGTAGCTCATCTTTCAAACAAAATCACCTAGTCCGTCCGGCACAAACTTGTAGCATGATCTAGTGAGCTTGTGAATCTGATGAAGGGTGCTCCCCTTAATACCACAAACACATAACAAAAATAAAGAAACAACAACAATAATATGCAAGAACAGAAAATTGGCTTCTTATTATCTCCACAAATGTGGAATTACAAACTTTCAAAATTACAATATGCAAAGCCACATGGGAATTCCCTTAAAATATTTTGTAGGACAAAGCCTCGAATCAATAACTAGATCTACTACCTAGAACTGCCCTAGACAACACTACGGGCCTTCTTTATATAGGCAATTTCCACCACCTGAGAAGGTTCTAAAAATTTAGCCCTTAGGGCCGACCAAACTTAGAACTATTTTATTTTACAATTTATTACATCAAAGTCGGCTCAAAATGAGTTTTGAAACCCAAACAAAAATTTTGAAGAAAAATTATTTTTTACCATTTCAGGTGACCCAACTTCCGAAGACCATAAGTCATCACCCTTTGACCCGATTGGATATTATAACCCCATTCGGGAAATGCCACGAGGTGCTCTACATGCTTGACCCATGCAAAGCGCTCGTCACCCAAATTTTCAACCTCATCCGAGGCCTCTAAAGCCTTCAAAACTGAGTTCAAAGTTTTTGTACCTTACTGCCAATACTGAAAATCTTCAATATCTTCAAAACTAGACCTGATCTAGCCATGAAACTTTGCTAGTAGGCTGATATGACTGAGATGAACCTCCACATGTAAAATTAGAATATTTCGAGATCGTAAGATGAACTTACTAAAAATAGCAAGTTTGCATAAATAGCGATTCTGCAAAAGATAGCCCTTATTGAATACAAAAATAGAAATATTTTTGGGTGATGCAACATTGCTCTTACACCTAGGATGCTCCTACATTAGACACCCAGGGTAATTTGAGAAGTGACCCTGTCACGACTCAGGTGTGCAGAGGAAAACCAAGATGATTAACCTCCTCTTTTGTTAGCCATGATGAATCTTCAACAAGTCGTCCTTTCCATTTGACCAAATACTCTTCATATGTCCTATTCCTTGTGCTTCTGCCAACACGACTGTCCAGTATGTCTTCAATCTCCTTGATATCTGAACTGGTTGCTGGAATACTCCACTGTGCTACTGCAACCTCATCTTCAACACCTCCTTCATGATACTCTGTCAAATCTGAAATGTTAAACACTGGTGAAATATTCAGCTCAGTAGGCAATTCTACCTCGTATGCATTTCCTAAATCATGCTTCTTCAGTATCTTACATGGCCCAAACTTTTTCATTTTTAACTTGTTATATGTACCAACCAGAAAATGCTCCTTCCGCAAATGAACCATGACTTCATCTCCAACCTAAAATTCCTTATGCCTCCTTTTCTCATCTGCCTTAGCCTTATACTACGCATTCATCTTGGTAATATGCTTCCTCACCCCCTCATGGATGTTCTTCAAGTGTTCTGCAAAATCCTCAGCTTCAGCACTACTTATTTCTCCTTTATCTATCATTCTCAATTCAGATGCATTTCTTGGACTACTTCCATATACAATCTAGAATGGTGATTTACCAGTGCTCCTATTGACAAAATTATTGTATGCAAATTCTACCTATGGTAAAATCAAATCCCATCCTATTGGCTTATCTCCAACCAAACATCTCAGTATATTTTCCAAACTTCTATTCACCACCTCTGTTTGTCCATCAGTCTGTGGATGATATGATGAACTGAACTTCAAATCTATCTTCAACTTCTTCCATAATGTACACCAGAAATATCCAACAAACTTAGTGTCTCTATCTGAAACTATGGTCTTTGGCAAACCATGTAGTCTCACCACTTCTCTGAAAAACAATTCTGCTACATGAACAACATCATTAGTCTTCTTGTAGGGAATGAAATGTGTCATCTTTGAAAATCTGTCAACTACTACAAAAATTGAATCATGTCCCTGCTGTGTCCTCAGTAAACCAAGAATAAAGTCCATACTAATATCCTCCCAAGGCTTCTCTGGTACAGGTAATGACTGATACAACCCTATATTCTGCTTCACTCCTTTCACCATCTGACATACTCTGCAACTCTATACAAACTTCTTCACATCTTGCTACAATTGTGGCCAATAATAATTCTCACCAACCAAAGCAAGGGTTTTATCACGACCAAAATATCTAGCCAATCCTCCACTATGCTTCTCTTTGATGAGATTCTCCCTCATAGAACTTCTTAGAATGCACAACTGACTCCATCTGAATAGCATATCATCCTAGATGATGAAATCCAGCCATTTCATCCTATCTAGAGTAACAGGCTCTTTACAAGCTTTCCAAGCTCCACCAAAATCAGGATCCTCTGGATACAAATTCTTGAGTTCCTTGAACCCAACAACTTCAATTTGCATCTTTGTCAGCAATAGTTGCCTTCTGCTAAGAGCATCTGCAACCTTATTAGACTTTCCACTCCTGTGTTTCAAAATAAATGTATAACTCTGCAAAAACTCAACCCATTTTAAATGCCTTTGATTCAACTTTCTTTGACTATTCAAATATTGCAAAGCTTGATGATCAGTATACAAAACAAACTCCTTAGGAAGTAGATAATGTCTCCACTTCTTTAATACCTGAACTATAGCATAGAATTCCTGATCATAAATAGAATACTTCCTCTTGGCATCATTTAACTTCTCACTGAAATACGCAACATGTTTACCTTCTTGGCTTATAATAGCTCCTATTGCAGTACCACTAGCATCACAATCTACTTGAAACACCTTATTAAAATTTGAAAGTGCTAAAACAGGTTGTTCTGTAACTTTTTATTTCAACAATTGAAAACTCTTTTCTACCCCATTAGTCCACTTAAACTCTTTTCTATCCCTTCTCATTGTCTCAGTCAAGGGACCACAAATACTGCTAAAATTTTTGATAAACTTTCTGTAAAAACTAGCTAGACCATGAAAAGATCTTACCTCAGTAGCACTCCTTGGAGTAGGCCATTCAAGGATAGCCTGTACCTTCTCTAGGTCCATTTTTAAACCTTCTGCTGAAATTACAAATCCCAAATACACTAACTCTTTCTTCACAAAACTGCACTTCTTCAAATTAATCAACAATTTATCATCTCTCAACTTCTCAAACACCATACAAATATGCATCATATGCTCCTCCAATGTCTTGCTAAAAATTAAAATATCATCTAGGTAAACAATGACAAACTTACCCAAAAATTCTTTCAGAACCTCGTTCATGAGCTGCATGAAAGTACTCAGTGCATTGGTTAGCCCAAAAGGCATGACTAACCACTCATACAGTCCTTCCTTTGTCTTGAAGGCAGTCTTCCATTCATCTCCTTCTCTGATCTGAATCTAGTGATACCCACTCTTCAGATCTATCTTTGAGAAATACATAGCTCCACTCAAACAGTCCATAATATCATCCATTCGTGGCAATGGAAACTTATACTTGATTGTGATCTTGTTTATTGCTCTGGAATCTGTACACATCCTCCATTCTCCATTCTTCTTTGGTGCTAATACTGCTGGTACAGTACATGGACTTAGGCTCTCCTGAATCAATCCCTTCTGTAACAACTCATGTACTTGTCTGTTCAACTCTTCACTTTTTGTTGGTGTCATTCTATGTGCTGCCTTGTTTGGCAAACTGGCTCTTGGAATCAAATCCATCTGATGACTGATCTTCCTTACGGGTGGTAATCCATCAAGTACATTATCAGATACAATATCCTAAAACTCATTTAACAAATCTGCAACCTCTACAGGTACATCCTCTACTTCTTTACTAGCTTTTGGAATTAAAGCAAAACACACATACTCATGCCTCATACCATCTAGGAATTTTCTTCCATCAACAAATTTTATTCTTGCATTACCACATACCTTTTCTTTGGTCTCCTTCAATGGCTTTAGTTTATGTCGCACTCCATCCTTTGTTAGGGAATAGGTATTCGCACGACCATTGTGTACAACACATCTGTCAAACTACCATGGTCTACCCAACAACATATGACATGCATCCATAGGGATGATATCACATAGTACCTCATCTTGGCACTCGCCGATCTTGAACTTTACCAGGCACTGTTCACTGACCATGACCTTGTGGTCATCCTGCACCCAGGTAATCCAATATGGATGTGGGTGTTTCTGTCTCTTGAGCTTCAACTTTGTCACCATCTCTTCTGACACCAAATTGTCAGTGCTTCCACTATTGATAATCACATCACAGCATTTACCCTCACACTTGCATCTAGTGGGAAATAGGCTCCTCCTTTGTTTAGGTTCATTCTCACCACTTAGCAAGACTCTTCTATTAATTAGCATTTCTCCTCTTTCAGCATCTTCAGAATTTGATGATCTAGCATCTTCATCTACATGTGCAACTTTGGCCTGGCCTTCATTTCTCCTGTCTGTTCTGCCTTGGTGTTGAGGACATTCAAATGCCCTATGACTTTCTTCTCCACAGTGAAAATATGTTCCACAGAAGCCTCCTCTTCCAGATCCTTGTCCTCTTCCTCTTCCTCTCTAATCTCTATTATTCTGATCTTGGAAACAATTGAAATTGTTTCCTCTCTGATTCTGGCTGCTACTGGCCTCATCCTTCTTTTTTAGATCTTCATTTCGGCCACCATATGACCGTCCACCAGATCTTCCACCACGACCTCTTCCATTTTGTCTGCTCTCAAACTTCTTGTTCAGCTTTTCCTCTACTTTTAGGGCAAACTGGTATGCCTCCTCAATACTGTTCATTCGAACCAGATTCAACTCCTCCTGAATACTTGGCCTTAACCCATTAAGGTATCGAGCAACTTTCTCCTTATCAACTTTCGCATGGCCTGTTCTGATGAGGAGTCGATAGAAATCCTTTGTATACTCCTGAACAAATCTTCCTGCTTGCTTCAAACTTTGCATTTTCTTTAGTAGGTCAAGCTCATAATCAACAGGAATGAATTGTCACTTCAATTTATCCACCATCCGATCCCATCTTGTGATTTTATCTTTCCCTCTTCTATTTCGCTCCAATTGAATCTCTTGCCACTAGATCTTTGCATGACCTTTCAGTCTGGCCTTCGCAAATTTGACCCTATCAAGATCCTCAACATCTTCATACTCAAAATATTCCTCACATTCACTGATCCAGTCGATCAATTCCTCTAGGTTAAGATTTTTAGAAAATGTAGGAACCTCAATCTTAGGTCTTTTTCCAATCTTGGAAATCACCCGAAAAAGTCTTTCTTCCTCCTGGCTCACAATTTCAGCTTCTCCTTCTTGATATTCTTCTTCGGCTTCATCCTCACTTTCATCTCTGACATTAAGATTCATTCCTCTGCAAATTTCCTCTTGCAATGCTCGCACTTGTCTCTGCAGCTCTCTAACCTCAGGTGTCATAGCACCAGCTCTTCCACCACGTTCTCTTCATGGAGGCATTTTCACGATGCGCACTGAAACCCTAACCATGGTCCTGGTGTAAACTGCCTCACAATCAGTGATCTATTTACACACTCAAGAAACCTAGCTCTGATACCACTTGATGAAGGGTGCTCCCCTTAATACCACAAACACATAACAGAAATAGAGAAACAACAACAATAATATGCAAGAACAGAAAATTGGCTTCTTATTATCTCCACAAATGTGGAATTACAAACTTTTAGAATTACAATATGGAAAGCCACATGGGCATTCCCTTACAATATTTTGTAGAACAAAGCCTCGAATCAATACCCAGATCTACTACCCAGAACTGCCCTAGACAACACTACGGGCCTTCTTTATATAGGCAATTTCCACCGCCCGAGAAGGTTCTAAAAATTTAACCCTTAGGGCCGACCAAACTTAGAACTATTTTATTTTACAATTTATTACATCAAAGTCGGCTCAAAATGAGTTTTGAAACTCAAACAGAAATTTTAAAGAAAAATTATTATTCACCATTTCAGGTGACCCAACTTCTGAAGACCATAAGTCATCACTCATTGACCCGATTGGCTATTATAACCTCATTCTAGAAACACCATGAGGTGCTCTACAGGCTTGACCCATGCAAAGTGCCCATCAACCAAATTTTCAACCTCATCCGGGGCCTCTAAAGCTTTCAAAACTGACTTCAAAGTTTTTGTACCCTGCTGCCAATACCGAAAATCTTCAATATCTTCAAAACTAGACCTAATCTAGCCATGAAACTTTGCTGGTAGACTGATATGACTGAGATGAACCTCCACATGTAAAATTAGAACATTTCAAGATTGTAAGACCAACTTACTAAAAATAGAAAGTTTCCATAAATAGCGGTTCTGCACAAGATAGCCCTTATTGAATACAAAAATAGAAATATTTTTGGGTGATGCAAGATTGCTCTTACACCCGGGATGCTCCTGCATCAGAATCATTCTCCAGGCCTTCTTTTATCTTGTCTCGAATTGCATCAGAAATCATGACTTGGCTGGAAGTCTCTCCCAATGACTCCAGTGCTCTGAGCTGTTTCTTCTGGCTCAATGCGTCTGCCACAACATTATGCCGCCCCGGATTGTATATGAGTTCAAAATCAAACTCAGCTAAGTACTCTTGCCACTGAGCTTGCTTGGGTGTCAACTTAGCCTGGGTCTTGAAGTATGTCAAACTGACATTGTCCATCTTAACAAGGAATGGGACCCCCAATAGATAGTGTCTCCACACTCGCAAGTAGTGCATGATTGCTGTCATCTCTTTCTCATGCGCCGACTACCTCCATTCTCGGTCATTCAATTTGCGTGACTCAAATGCCACCAGATGTCTATCTTGCATTAGCACACCTCCTATGGCATAGTCCGAGGCATCTGTTTGGACTTCAAAGGGCTCATTAGACTTTGGAAGTGCAAGAACTAGCTCCTCAGTCAGCTTGCTCTTGAGCAGCTCAAATGCCTCAATCTCTCGTAGATCCCAAGTCCACTGCTTCTCCTTTTTAAGTAGGTCAGTCAAAGGTGCAGCGATCTTAGAGTATCCTGCCAAAATTTTTTAGTAGTAGTTAGCAAGTCCTAAAAATTGCCTCACCTCATGAACGTTGCCAAGTGGTTCCCAATCCCTGTTGGTAGCAAGCTTCTCCGGATCAGGCTGGATGCAATCCTGACCCACTCTGTGTCCAAGGAAGGGCACCTCATCCTGGGAAAACACATATTTTTCCTTCTTAATAAAGAGCCCATGCGCACGGAGAAGGTTGAACACCTCGGCTAGATGTTCCTGATGTTTGGCTAGAGACCTATTGTAAACCAGTATGTCATCAAGATAGATGACCACGCACCGATCCAGTAGGGGGTGAAAGACATCATTCATAAGAGTTGCATCTTTCAGTTCGGCCCATGTCTTGATTGATTCCACTTCCTTGCTGGTGCGTTCATCCACCAAGTGCGACTGCCACCATAGCTTTGTGCTCCCAGTGAAACAGGAAGCACTTTCCAAATTTGCACCTCGTTGCTCATTTTTGGGGTGTTGGCAAGAAATTCTTCCACATACCAGAAGAAATTGTCTAGTGCTTTGTCATCACGATTTCCATCATAGGTGCCAAGTTGAACCATGGGTTTGAGCCCATGAGTGCCACCTTGTAGCAATGCATTATGCAACGCTTGACCATCCTTAAGGAACTTCAACTCATCCCGCAGTGCATCCATAGCATCTCAGATGTTAGAGAGATCCTCCTGGACCACTGTGTATCCAGCTTCAAGACTAGTGATATCCTCTTAGAAATCAGCAGCTTCAAGAATAGCCACCCTTTCATCCAAATGCTTTAGCCAGTCACGTTTCTTGGGATGATGAGTGACAGAACCTCTCCCAGTCCTTATCCCTCCATGGTCTATCTGATCTTCACCTCCTGATTCTTCATGATCTGCCATTAGAACCAGTTAAGCTTGCAAACTCAAATCAGAGAAGGGATCTGATACCACATGTTGCAAGCTTCCCTAGTTGCACTAGTTCAACTTGCATGACACTACAAGTGTCTTCACAAAGAGCTTGGGTTCAGCTCTACAAAAACACTCCAGATTCCACCTTTCCTCGTTGCCTTGGATTGGATTTGCAGATTGCAACACAAGAAGCAAAGAAACAGAACAGCATAAAAGATGCAACACATAAAAAGTAGACACTAGTTGGGCAAGCTTCCATACATTAACTTGAAATTCGCTAAGTAATGCTAAGTAGAACTGGATTGAGAATGTCCAGGGTGCCCATGATACACAGTAAGGCTAAACAATGTTGACCAGAATAGAAAGAAGAGAATGAAGCCTTCTCAAGGCTAAGAAGAAGGCACAGATCCAAGGAAGAAACCTTGTTGGAAGCCTCCAAGGCTCTAGTTTGGCAGCACCTCAGCTCTCTGCGTCCTCTAACAATGTCTTTGTCCATCTGCAAGTCCCTACACTATTCAGCTCCAAAGCCTGCCCGTCTGTGTCTGCATCACGTACGTCACCTGAATGAAAGAAAAGGCCTTACCTTTTATAATGCGAGCATGTCCCTGATCTCACCTAGAAGAGAACCATTTGAAATTCAAACGGCCATATTTTTCATGCAGAAGCAGAGCCATGACACTTGTCATGACACTGCGCTCCTGCAGTGCAATGATGATTTTTGCATTTCAACGCATCTCGACTCTCCAAGGCAATGATGCAAGTCCAAATGCATCCATTCGCTGTGCAGAATGGTGGCCAATGAAATTGAAGGAATTCAAACTATTGCATGGAAGTGAAGCAAAAATGCCTTGGCTCCAAAACCACTCATGGCAGTAGGTGAAATCATAGTTGCAGAGAAAAGGCTTGAACTCCAAGGCAAGCCATCATGACACCCAGTTCAAATTTGCCTCCCAAAAAACCAATGAAACTTCACCCACTGAGCAACACTACAGTCCTCTGACATGCTGTCTGACATTCCTTTTGACAAATCCAACTACCCACACCAATGGATCAGCTAAACCTCCAACTCAGTTCAGATTGGATCTGACATGGACTGCGGATAGCTGGGGTCATGACACTACCAACTCAAGCACTAGTGGAACGCCCTCGCATATTTTTACAAGGCCATCAATATTTAAGTTTTTGTCAAAACAATTGTTGCCACCTCTTAAATTCTTCCAACATAGAAAGTCTTCAGATTAAAATTATTGACTGAATTAAATAAAGAAAAATTGATCATGCTAAACCATCACAAATCAATTGAATTCCCCATCCATGATGTTTTTTAATGTACATCTCATGTTAATTAAGTACTAGGATAATTAAAATTTTAGTTAGTCATGTTCTACAAGATACTAAGAGTTGTGTCCATCTTTCCCATGGTAATCTAATTCATCTATAATCATTGACTCTGTTTCTTATTCTTCATCTTGCAATTGATCATGATGACCCCACACTATTTAGGATAAGCTCTAGGTAGGTTTAAAAGTCTTCCAGTTTGTATGCCAATGAAATTCACTTTAATTATTGAGAAGCATTTGCATTAATTTGCCTCTATGACTACCTTATGTCCTTTGGATTTCAATTCTACTTTGAATGATGAGAAAAACTAACTCTTTTATTTTATTTTTTGCTTCTATTGTCAATGCCTTCATCATATCACCTCTTGTCATTCTGTAGCCATTTTCTCTACCTTATACAACTGGATATGGCGACACTACATGGAAAAATAATGTCCTTTCTTTAGAGTCGTGGACACCTCAATCGGTTGGATTAGCTACAATCATAGTAAGACTTTTTCTTCTCTCCAAAAATATCTCCTATGGTGGTGAAAACGTGTGGTTTGGATGGTTTATGCAATACACCACAATAAATAATGCACACCTGCACTTTTTGTTTAGGGATGAAATAGTTGAATGCATATAGAGAAACGAGTCAACTCCCAGCCATTTTTTTCATTTGGAGAGCTGCAAAATCTTATACTCTACAAAAATTCAAGCAACTCTAGCACCTTGATTACTTTTCCCTTGTTGTAAATTGATTGAAGTTAGTTAAGAATTTTCTATTTTTCTTGCAAACTTTGCCCATTTTCCTTATGAACATCATCACACAATTGTGCATAATCTTTGAAGGAAGTCACTCCTCATGGTTTGAATGTTTTTTAGGGAGTTGTGTGATAAAAAATGTGACACACTTCTATGAACTATTACACTTGAGAGAATCCATGGGAGAGGAAATCTCAAGAAGAGGCTCATAGCTTCATAGTTGAAGTGACTTAATACTTCTCACAATGCTCGTCAAATTGGCATAGAGGATTATTAACTTGACTAATCCAAAATGGAAGATTCAAAGTACAAGAAATGGAGCTAAGAATGCAAGAATGCAAGATAGAATGAGAGATTAAGCTAAGAATGTATGCTAACAATTAGTAATCTAGAATGAGAATACACAAGCTAAATCTATGAAGCAATGCAAGAAAATGAACTAGATTAAAAATGCAATATTAAGCTAGAAAATGATGCTAATATAAGAAAATGAGAGAAACTAAGAGCTAAGAATTCAAATTAGAAATATTATTCTAAGAAAGTAAGAGTGCAAGGTTTCTAGATTCTAAGATTAAGGATTAGGACCCTTAAGCAAAGGAAGAGATTCCTTTTAAAGGAATTGTCTCAAGAATGAAGGGTGTAGATTGAATGGAAAAAGAATGAGTGGCTATGATGAAGAGGTGAAATGAGATTCAATGAGATGCAAGGTTAGGTAGAGATGAGTGGTGAGGTGTAAGAGGCAAAAGGGAAACCTGTAGAATAAGACAAAATAACATTTTTGAAAGCACAAATCCCTTTTAATTGCTAATTAATCAAGATTGAGTGGGTGCACACCTGTGAATATGTTCTTTGAACAAAAGTGTAGGAACTTTATATTAAAAGAAAGGTTATAGAAATTAAATAAATATGCAAGATCTAGAAATTAGACCATAGCATAAGCTTGATATAAGATTTTTTATTTAATTATGTAAAGTGGAATTTCAGGGTTACTTTGCATAATGATGCTTAGAAAAGAGACGATTTGATCAGAAGGGGGCTCAACTTCTAGTAGGCTAATTTTAGGTGATTACAGTTTTTCCTCTTTTACTAATGTGAGTGATTTGGGAACACATTGAGTTAAATAATGATAATGTTAAGGTAGCTGATGGAGATCAGAATCCAAACCTGATTGAATGAGGATCAATAAGAAAGATGAGAGTACCCAGCCTGATATGAAGTGATGAGACTGAATATCTAGCCAAGGAGGTTGAGATTGCTAATCATCTCAGAGATAATACCAGATTGGTATGGGTCCTAATGAACCTATTATGCCCCAAGAGATCAAAAGATGTCTATCTGAGTGAATTGATATGAAGCGATGATAACACTCTTTCTGAAAGGAGATGTGGAGAATCTCAACTTGATATGAAGTGATGAAGATGAGATGTCCTAAGTGATGATATTTTAGTCCAAATTTGACTTGATCGATTAAGATTTGGTTGAATTACTATATTTACAGATTAGGAGATTTGATCGATGAAAATATTTTCTATGTTGTCATGCCCCCTAAGGATCAAAATGGAAATGAGGTACAAGGGGTGAAAATTAGCCTCAGAGAATCCAAGAAGGAAAGACAAAAGTGAGTGGGAAGTGATAGCATCAATAGTCAACTGTGTTAAAGATGTGGAATTTTGATTTCAATCCCAAAAATAGGATCAAAGAATAACTATTTATAGCTGAATACCTCAATGATGAGGAAGAAAGGAGGAAAGCATATCTCAAGAGGACCAAAAATGAAAAGCTAAATGGAGGTCTAGAATGAAATGCAACCTAAGAATGACAATAAAGCCTAATACTTTTGGAGTAGTCTAGTCACCAATTCTATAGACCATAAGTATTTATCATTTGAGAATTTGGGACATCGAAGGTCAGTACAACCTTCATGAGTACAAGATAAACCATGAAAACCTTACTATGGTCATATCAGATAAGATGTAGGAAACACATGTAAGCATTAGAGAAAAAGAGCTGAGATGACCTGAACATGGTTTCCAAATTAATGTTGTAAGAAAATCCTTGTATCAAAGCACAAGCTCCCAAGAGAACCATGAGTGTCATCATACATGCTACACAGAAGAAATAGAAAAGGACATAATTCTAACCTCATGTAAGTGTCCAAATAAAGAAGGTCAAGGTATGTGTGGCATTCCAATCATTATGGAGACTCTTACCATAGACACCTAGTTTATCAGATAGCTTAGGATCATTGAAATTGCACTACAGGAAAAAATAAAAGAAAAAGACAATATGCCCCCTAGTTGTGAATCTCTAGTCAATTAGACATCGTCGAGCGACCTTAGAAGACATAGAAAGAAAAAATTGATGATAATAGATAGACACAAGAAAATAGTTTAGCATATCTCAGTCCTTTTTAGTTTTCTAGGATGTAAGTGGTGTTGGGTGTTAAGAAAACACCTTTGTGCTAGTGTCAAATTAGAAGTGCATAGTGAAAAATAGTGCAAGATCTGATATTTGTTGAGAAACACAATGATGCCCAAATGGGTAGTGTTAAGAAACACTAAAGGATTGAGGTGTTGAGAAACACCGAGAAGTGTTAGTGGTAAAGGCATCCAACAAAAAGGACTAATAAACTAACTCAAGTTAAGCTCAAGAGATCGATCAAGTGATACAACTCAGATAGGCATACGATTTCCCCCAAATGATAGATAAGAACCAAGGACAAGGCAAAGACAAGTTCCAACCCATGACAACACAAGGAACCAAAGAGAGAGATGGATGGAGAGAGACAAGAGCTCGACCATGCATTGATAGACGGAACATTGATTACAAGCTACGCCTATTTGTCAGGTTTTCACCACTTGGAGATTATTTTATTTTTGCTATCAAGGCACTTGTTTCCAGGTTTTCACCAAGGTATGCTTTTTTCTTTTTTCTAAATTTTTATTTTCATTTTTTATGTTTTTTTTTGTATTTTTTGATATTTGTTTATTTTGGATACATCATGGTTCCTATTTCCAAGTTTTCACTAGGATGATCATTTTTTCAGGACATTTTACCATTTAAAGGATTTTTTCAGGGCTTTATATGCTTTTTATAAAAAATTTCAAGATTATAGATTATTGTACAAGATCAGAGTATGTAGTTGTAGGGTTGTTGCAGATGAAGAGCGTTGAGAGGCTCTTTGAGAAAATCACCATTTATAGTAACCAATTGAGAAGCATGAGAGGTAGATGTTGTAGTAGAGATTGAAGAATCAAGCTAGTAGTGTCCAACTATCAAGAGTTTCATAGTCAATGAAAGATCATTCAAGTGAGATCCATAAATACCCTCATGGACTTCTCTTAATACTTTGTCAGATTCCTCATGTTCTAAACATCTAAGGAGAGTACCATTGAGATGTTTTTGAAGCAAGTCATTAACAATGAGTAGATACCATTGTGCACTTCTTGGAAGGTGATGATTGAGTGAAGAGTAGCATGAGATATGAAAGGTAATAATGGTGTGGAGAGTTGGAGAGTGAAGTGAGTCATAGAAAGAAGATGGAAATATTGATTTTTCTTTTATATCCAAGCCTTTTAACTTTGGAATCCACATAGCCTTTGATCTTTCTTTATTTTAGGATGCCTTTGATTGTAATTTGATGATGGATTTTAGAATCCATATTTTCTTTGATTTTCTTCTTTTATTTTTGGAGAACCCTTTTGGTCTCTTGAATATTGCTTTTTGCTTTGTAGTCACATGTCGATTAGATTGGAAATGGTGACCTTTAGATATAAGTGGATTCTTGTATTTTTTATTTTGATGTTGCACATCCAAGTTTCTTCTAGAAGACGTAGGAATTATGGATGAATGAGGTTGATATGGAAAATTTAGATGGAGAGGTGAATGAGAAATGGGTGAACTAGTTTGCCCAGGAAGGATGAGGGGTAAGGGGTCAACAATTTCAAGTGCAAAGATATTGATATCATCCTCATCGTTCATGAATGAATCAGATAGGTCAATAAAGTTATCCTCCATAGAACATTTTTCATCATGAGTTGTCGTAGAAGAGTTAAAGGAGCTTTATGTGAATCTAACCCGGATGGTCCATTCCAAGGTCTAGGTCTCTCTTTAGGTAGAATAAGTGCACTAATAGGAACTAACTCAATTTTAGAGATCTTCATATGTTCCATGAAATTGTGATAGGATGAGGTCTAATACACCCATGATTTGGTTGAGTAGTTGGAGCATTTATTTGAGTAGATGACCTAGGAGCCACAAGAATGATTTCCACAAAAGGGTGGAAAAGATCTTCATCGTCAGATTGATTTTGAGAATTAAAGTTGTCTCCTCTTTCAAAGTTTGTAGCAGGAGCATATCTATATATTTCATCAACTAGTATATCCATGGTAGCATTTGATAAGGAGTCCCATTCATATTCATTTGGGTTTATTTCATTGTTGCGATATTGTTTGATGTAATTATTTAGAGACATTATAGGAGGTAGATTTTCTTCATCACTATCATCTGTCATCAGAAGTGTATTTTCAATAGTAGGAGCTTGTTCAATAATAGGAGTAGTAGTAGTACCATCTGTAGTAGTAGGAGTCTAATACAAAATATCCATATCCAATATATAAGGTATAGCAATAGGTTTCCCACAATCAGGATTAGAGTTAACTATGTGCTCTGCAACAAGATCAATAGTAGTAGCAGTAGGAGTCTTCTGAGTAGAGTGAATGAGATCCTCATGGTTCGGACCAGGGTCATTTCTTGAGGCATTTAAGGAAGTAGATAAGGCTCTCCCTAATAGTCTGGATTATAATTTTGAATATGCAAGAGCCTTTCATATGTCATAGGTATAAATTATGCTTCTTCTTCATCATTTGAATCATCATATGCATCAGTGTTTCTACTAGGTTTTTTAATCTTATGTCCATGATAGCCGACACCAAATTTGCCCTTAGGATTTATGAATTCAGCATGAAGAGGTTCAAGACGAACTTTGTTCTTTCTAAGAGGATTTTTTTCATCATGTCCCATCTTTTGCATTAGTTGATAGCCCATACCAAAAATTTTAGGTGCAATTTCAATATGTTTATCCTTTTGTTTAGGTTCTTTTCTCTTCTCTTACTGTAAGGTATCACTTTCATCCCTTTCTAGCTCTAGGGGTATTATAGCCTTAATCATTCTAGTACCTTGATGAATGACAACTGTCATAACTAATGGAGATGGTTTTCCATGAGATTTTGAAGAGACGGTGAAAGTGTCAACTCAATAGGTTCCCATGCTAGTAGGTCTAATTAGTTGATTAGTATTTAACTGAAGTCCTGTAATTAGTTGATTAGT
Source organism: Chamaecyparis obtusa (assembly GCA_027943335.1). Taxonomy (NCBI): domain Eukaryota; kingdom Viridiplantae; phylum Streptophyta; class Pinopsida; order Cupressales; family Cupressaceae; genus Chamaecyparis; species Chamaecyparis obtusa. Next base: position 142,564 of record BSBK01005503.1, on the reverse strand, counting down.
ATTTAATTATCCTTTTGTTTAGGTTATTTTCTCTTCTCTTACTGTAAGGTATCACTTTCATCCCTTTCTAGCTCTAGGGGTATTATAGCCTTAATCATTCTAGTACCTTGATGAATGACAACTGTCATAACTAATGGAGATGGTTTTCCATGAGATTTTGAAGAGACGGTGAAAGTGTCAACTCAATAGGGTCCCATGCTAGTAGGTCTAATAAGTATTCTTTTCCCACGATCTAGTAGAATTGCTTTTCCTTTTGTTTCTTATTTATCAGGAGGTTATCCTTCTTTGTTGTGAGGAACCATTCAACCTGATTGATTAGGATTGTTATAGGTACATGTTAAATCTACAAGAATGGTAATCTCAATTCTATCATAAGGGAATTTTATGCAGTGATATATGTAGAAGGAGCTGCTTGCATTGCATGAATCCAAGGATGACTGAAGAGTATATTGTATGCCAAAGGAATATCCAAGACTTGACAAATGATGTCTCACTGATGCAGGGGCATCCAAGGTTAAGGCAAGGGAATTTTCTATCCTTGGTGAAACTGCATGGAGTGTTTGTGTTTTGGCCGGTTTGTTCGGTTGGAGCCTTGACTGACGGTCTTAGTCATTGAAGGAAGCTCGATTACTAAAAAAACTCGGTAGTCTCTGGTGCTTGGTGATAGTGATACTTGGTCATGCCTATGGTGCTCAGTCAACACTAGTGCTTGACGATGCTTGGCTTGCTCGGTTAATTCACTGATGCTCATTAGTTCTAACTTACCGACTGGAGTTCTGTGTCATTTGTTAGACCGACTTGGTGCATTTATTGTTGGTAGCCATTGTTTTGGGCTGACATACTAAATTAAATGTTTGTATACATTTTGTGAGCTGGCTTGTACGGCATTTAATTATTTGCTTAGGAGAGTTAAGGGTTTCATCTTGCCCACTTGTGGCTGATGATTAGTATTTAAGGAGGGTTGGGTAGATGTTTTAGAGAGTAAAAAGAAGGAGAACTAGGAAGAAGTTAGCAGATCTGGATCTTAGAAGTGAAGCTGAAATTAGCGAAGTTGTGGAAAAGTTCTTGATGATCTTGCAGATTAGATTGTAATCTGATAGTTGTTTATAGCAGAGCTAGGGGTTATCTTACTTTGGAACAAGGAGATTGCTCAGAGGCTTGTGAGCTCAAGTTTAGATCTGCCTTAGGGTTTCCATCAGCTTCTGATTGCCTTCAGAGCTGAACTAGCTTGTGATTATACTGGATCTAGTTGTGGATCTTGCAGAATTGTTTTCTGATTGTAATTGGCCCTAACCCGGAAGGCCTTACAGCTGGGCATGTTAATGAAAATCAAATTTAGAAAATTATATTGTGTTGCATTCTTGAGTATTTTACTGTGTAATTCTATTGGCTGTAAGGTTTGGAGTATCCTTAATTGGATCCACCATCCTTAACTGCATAAGGTAGTATCAGAGTGAAGTTTGTTCCTATTGGAGCTGAGGGTTTGATCTTGTTGAAGTAAAAGGTTGACCTAGCAAGGCTGATCTTGCAAAGTTGATCTTATTGGTGAGGGATTATGTGCAATCTAGATTGCAGATCCGTAGCACTGAACTTGTGAAATTGTGCCGTAGTTGTTTGCAAGATTGAAGTTTGTGATCTAACTTGCATCTAACTTGGAAATTGTCACAAGGTGGTCGGTAAGGGTTTGTTGCTGAGGGTTTTCTCTTATCTTTAAGGATGCCTGCAAGAAGATTGGATCTTAGAGTTATTTTTTATCTTTGTGATACTGTTGAATCCCGGATCACAGAGAAGGTGAAATTAGATTTCAAATTTGAGATGGAATTGATGAAGAATGACATGATAGTCAAGTTCATGAGAGCTGTTACTGGTATACCTCAGAATATTGGTACTGAGGATGGATATGAAGAAGCTTCTAAAGAATTTGAACATGCTGGATCTAGTGGTGATAACCAGAGGGACAAATCTAGTGAAGATAGAACTACTTGGTTACCTAGATCTATTGCTTGGTTTAGTAATTGCCAAATGGAAGTTTCTACTTTCTCTGGTACTTTGAAACCTAACAATCTGATTGATTGGATTGGAAAACTTGAAGATTTCTTTAAGCTGGAAGAAATTGAAGATCCTCTTCGGGTAAGATTAGCATAGACAAAGTTGAAGGGACATGCTGCTCTTTGGTGGAAATAATTACAAAGAGACCGAGAAGATGAAGGTGAAATGAAGATCAATTGGTGGAGGTTGATGGTGACTAAATTGAAAGCTAAGTTGATACCTGCTGACTATGAGCTTGACTTGTTTAAGAAGTTGCAAAATTTGAAACATAAGGATTTGTCTATTGAAGATTATACTGAGCAGTTCCAAAAACTTACTATTTGGTCTGGTCACAGAGAACTTGGTAAGGAAAAGGTAGCTTAGTATGTGAATGATCTGAGATTCAACATTTAGGATGAGCTTGGTATGTTGAAGATTGATTCTATAGAAGATGTGAATGGTATGAGATTTAATATTCAAGATGAGCTTGGTATGCTGAAGATTGATTCTGTAGAAGATGCTTATTAGTATGCTTCGAGAGAAGAAGAGAAGTTGAAAAGGAAACAACCTAATAACTCCCAAGGGAAGGAGAAAGTTGATCACTCGGCAAAGGATAAACTGATTGATGTAGAAGATGAACAGAAACTCGTGGAGCCTAAGAAGAAGACAGGTAGAGTTATCTTTAAGGGTACTTTCTATAACTATGGAGAGGAAGGCCACCATTCTTTTGAGTGTACGTAGAAGAAGGTTGACTGACAAACTATTGTACATAATGAGAACATTCAGAATGAACCTAAATCAAAGAACTTGCTACTTCAGCAAACATTGCTCAATACAAAGGATGAACCTTGTCAGAGGAGTAACTTGTTTAGGACCTGATGCAAATCTGAAGGTAAACTCTATGATGTTATTGTTGATAGTGGTAGTACTGATAACCTTGTTGCTAAGGACATGGTTAGGAAACTTGGATTGAATAGAATGAAACATCCATGTCCTTACAGGATTGGTTGGCTACAAGATGATAATGCTTTGGAAGTTAGAGAACAATTCTTCATTGATGTTCAGATTGGCCAATATAAGGATCTTGTGTTATGTGACATTGTGAAGATGAATAGTTGTGATATATTGCTTGGTAGACCTTGGCAATCTGATTGCAGAGCTATTTATGACTGTGTGAAGAATATCTTCACTGTTGAGAAGGATGACATGAAGTTTTCACTGATGCCTTTGATGGATACAATACTCGGTAGAAGAAGCCTGAGTATTGGTTCCCAAGTTAAGTTGGTGGATCCACATAAAATGAATGATCAGTATGGAGAACAGATCTGTATGTTTTCTAGAAAAGACTTGAAGAGACAGAGGAAATAGAAATGGAAGAGTATGCAAGCAGTAAAGATGGAGGACTTGTATGTGAAGAACTAGTTTGTGGTTTATGTGCTAAACCCTGGAAGATGTTCTTCTCAAATATGAACATCTTTTGGAAACCGGGGTGTCTGATGTAGGAGAATCCAAGGTTAAGGCAAGGGAATTCTATGTCCTTAGTGAAAATGCATGGAGTGTTTTTGTTTTGGCCGGTTTGCTCAGTTGCAGACTTGACCGATGGTCTCAGTCATTGAAGGAAGCTTGGTCACTGAAGGAACTCGGTAGTCTCTGGTGATTGGTGATAGTGTTCCTCGGTCATGCCTGTGGTTCTCGGTTGACACTAGTGCTCGGTGATGCTTGGATTGCTTGGTTAATTCACTAGTGCTTGGTAGTTCTAACTTACCGACTGGAGTTATGTGTGATTTTTTAGGATGACTTGGTGCATTTATTGTTGGTAGCCATTATTTTGGGCCGACATGCTGAATTAAATGTTTGTATACATTTTGTGAGCCGACTTGTATGACATTTAATTAAATTGTTTAGGAGAGTTAAGGGTTTGATCTTGCCAAATTGTGGTTGATGATTAGAATTTAAGGAGGGTTGGGTAGATGTTTTAGAGAGATAGAACAGGGGGAGCTGGGAAGAAGTTAGTGGATCTGGATCTCAGAAGTGAAGCTAAAATTAGCAAAGTTGTGGAAAAGTTCTTGATGATCTTATAGATCATATTGTAATCTGATAGTTGTTTATAGAAGAGCTAGGGGCTTACTTACATGGGAACAAGGAGATTTCTTGGAGGCTTGCGAGGTCAAGTTTAGATCTACCATAGGGTTTCCATCAGCTTTTGATTGCCTTCAGAGCTAAACTAGCTTGTGATTTTACTCGATCTAGTTGTGGATCTTGTAGAATTGTTTTCTGATTGTAATTGACCCTAACCTGGAAGGCCTTACAATAGGGCATGTTAATGAAAATCAAAGTTAGACAATTACATTATGTTGCATTGTTGAGTATTCCGCTGTGTAATTCTGTGGGCTGCAAGGTTTGGACTATCCTTAATTGGATCCACCATCCTTGACTGCATCACTCAGTAAATAGGACCTACTCAATTAGGTAAGGCTACTAAGCCTTTAGAAGAATGTTGATCTCCATTGTATGCTTTAATTGTTATTTTGTGTCATGGATCAACATCATGCTCTGAGAAATCAAGAGCTTTAACCAGATTAAAATTACAAATGTTCAAACCCAAGCCTCCATCTATCAAAATTCACTTGATTCTATACTGATGGATGTAAACTTCAATATGGAGGGGCTGATTATCAAGATAGCTAATAGATGTGTCATCTTTTTTAGAGAAAGTGAGATAGGGTGGTGAAGAGAGGTTACCGATCATGGACTATAACTTATTGGCATCTAGGTCCTTAGTTAAATTAGTTGCAAGAAGGGATTGATAAAAATTCTCTCTATGAGAAGGAGAGATTTGCAGTGGCTTGAGTATAGAGATATGAGCTAAAGTGTGTTGAAGTTGGTCAACTGGATTAGAATTCTATGTAGCTGACAAGATAACTTGTTTAGTTGTTGAGATTGTTTCTTTCATATAAGTAGAGGAGGAAGATGAAGCTTCTCCTGGAGGAGTGACCTCTTCTTGAGAGTTGGTTGCCACATTAGATGATTCAACTTTAGCTTTTCCCTTAGTATGATTAGAAGATTCAAGAAAGTTGATCATATTATTTCTATTAGAATAGGTGTAGGAAACCTTATTATCCTTTTCCTTAGAAGACTCTGTTAGGAATAACAATCCACAATACAACTGAGAGGGGGGGTGAATCAATTGTATAACAGAATATTAAACTTTAAACTTTAAGCTCATCAATATCAAATCCAATGAACACAATGAATGCCAACTCAATAACATAATATTTTTGTTTTGGGGAAACCCTATTAAAGGTAAAATTCCTGGTGGGAATTACCACCCACAAATGATGTACTGAGACTATAGTAATTTGCATTAGAAGATATAGCCTTGTTAGGAGCTTATTGAAACATTATAGTACATAGTCCTTGTTAAAGGACAAACCCTGTTAGGCGTCAAGAACAAAAGAGAGGACTCACTGCCCAAAGAAGGTTAACTCCACCTTCAGAATTCACTAGTTTGCAATAGGTGTATATAAAGAAATACGCAATCTTTTGAACTATTTTCTAGCAACTGTCTTTGCTTGATCAGTTCCAATGAAATCCACCAATAAACCTCTTCTCTACATATAGCAGGCACAAGCTCACAACTTTCACAACCTCCTTATGTTACATACATTCCATCCATATCTTTTCCAAAGAAAAGACCTCTCATTTATACCTTATTACAATTTACCAGGATTACGTAGGTCCATGAGGCTTTCCTAATTACAAATAGTTACATAAACCCTTTCTAAGATACACACGGTATCTAGAATTACAATGATTATATTATAACAATTAAGGATCGACATCCTTGATTTATGATTGCCAAACAAAACACATGCTTTATTCCCTGAGTCGACTTCAGAATAAACCATCACTAGAGAACACGCCATAGATGATGTCACCAATCATTTTGTACCTTGTGCTAACTAATGAACATCAATTAGTACCTCTTCCATCATCCTTCAAGTTTGCATACCTTCAATCCAATCCCTATGAAAGCTATATCAAAAATCTAGAGACTAACTCTGTCAATTCTCACTGTCACAGTCCAATGACTAGTCTTTACCAAAATAGTTGTAACTCACTTAATATGTAACACTTAATGATGCTATCATAGATATAAGATCACAACATCTGAAACATCTATAAAGTGTCTATACACTATGATTACCAATCTGGTTTCTTCATAGAAGCATATGTTGACATCAGTGACAAAACACAAATGACAACAATATGAGTGCCCATTCAGTAACATAGTGATTAAACATATTACATGTCTCAATCACCACCCATGCATTAACAATATCCAACAATCTCCCCCTTTGGCATTGATGTCAACATATGGGAAAATCTTATCCCAAAGTTGTATCAATCCAAAAGTCCTTTAATTGAACAATCTCCCCATACAATGAGGATTTTCTCATAGAAACACTCCCCCTTTGACAATAATGGAAAAGGGTGCCATGAGGCTTTTGGCTGCCTTCATAGATAAACTTTCTCCCTCGATCACTCCCCTGAGGAGTAGATCACTGCAACCAGTCCAGATAGTGATAAGGCTCTGAACACCTATGGACTCAACTGATGCACCTCTGCATCATTTAGTTTTGACTAGGGGGGGCTTGAACCCCTAGCATGCCTCTGAGATATTCAAAGGTGTCTTTTCGTAGTGGCTTTGTGAAGATGTCTGTAATCTTCTCTTTTGTACTAAGATATTCTAATTTGATTTCTTTTTGTGCCACCTTGTCTCTCAAGAAGTGATACTTGATAGAAATATGTTTAGTTTTGGAATGCATCATCAGATTCTTTGACCTATTTACTGTACTGGTGTTATCATAATGGATAACCATAGGCTATTCAAAAGTTATTCCAATGTCTATCAGCATTTGTTTCATCCAAATAATCTGAGTGTAATTTAGAGCAGCAGCAACATACTCTGATTCAGTAGTAGACTGTTCTATACAATCTTGTTTCTTTCTTAGCCAAGAAACCAACTTTTTCCCAAGGAAACATGCACCACCACTGGCACTTTTTTTGTCATTAATATTTCCTACCCAATCAACATCAATATAAGCATGAAGTTCAAAGCTATCATTTCTGTCATACCATAAACCATAATCTATGGTTCCTCTGGGATACCTCAGTATCCTTTTTACAGAAGCTAGATGAGTCTCTTTGGGTTTTGCTTGATATCTAGCCACAATTAAAACAACATTAGCAATATCTGGTATGGTGTGAGTTAGATATTGTAGCCCTCCAACCATTGATCAATACAAAGTTTGGAAAACACATTTTGATTCATCATAAATTGTTAGCTTGTTGCTAGTTACCATAGGTGTTCCTACTGGTTTACAGTCTTCCATTCCAAATTTCTTAAGCAATTCTTTGAAATAATTGGTCTGAGAAATGAAAATACCATTCTCATTTTGATTTATTTGTAGTCCAAGAAAGAATTTCATTTCACCTATCATGGACATTTCAAATTCACTTTCCATTTCTTTAGCAAACTTCTTACATAGATCATCATTACCTCTAAAGATAATGTCATCCACAAATACTTCTACTATCAAGATTCCATCTTCAGTAATTCTTAAATACAAATTACTATCCGCATTACCTTTTTTGAATCCAAGTCCAAGTAGATACTTGTCCAATCTTTCATACCAAGCCCTAGGAGCTTGCTTCAACCCATACAGGGCTTTCTTCAATTTCCACACCATGTCTTTGTCTTTGCATAGAGGAAATCAATGTGGTTTTTCTATGTATACTTCTTCTTCAAGATCTCCATTCAGAAAGGAAGATTTAACATCTATCTGATATACTTTAAAGTTTTTGTGTGCAGCATAAGATAGAAATAATCTTACTGCCTCTATTCTAGCAACAGGAGCAAATGTTTCTTCAAAGTCTATGCCTTCTTGCTATGACTATCCATTACACACTAGTATTTCTTTGATCCTTACAACTGTTCCTTCTTCATCCATTTTGTTTCTAAAGACCCATTTTGTTCCTATAACATTTTTATTTTTAGGTCTTGGAACCAATTCCCAAGTATTTTTTTTCTTTATCTGATCCAATTCTTCTTTTATGGAATTTGTCCAAGATTCATCTGTAAAGGCTTCATCTATAGTTTTTGGCTCAACTTGAGATATCAGACAAATTTCTTCTCTAACTTTTGATCTAGTTAGCACTCCCTGACTGGTATTGCCAATAATTTAATTTTCAGGATGGTTATTTTTTACATACCTTGGAGTTTTTGGAATCTCGGTAGTCTTGCTCATATTAGTATTACAAGCCTCTTTTTCACTTTCTTCCTCAACAAGTTCTTCTTCTTCGACGGCAATAGTGGTTTCTTTCATCTCTGATATCTGACTGCTATCATACATTCTTCTTGTATCTAAAATTTCTCATCTATTCTTACATTGTTCCTTTCAACCATCTTCCTCAATCTCAGATTGAAACATTTGTATGGCTTTCTTTTAATAGAGTAACCAAGGAAGATACCTTCATCACTTCTAGCATCAAATTTCCCTATCTCATCATCCCTCTTGATATAACATTTACCACCAAAAATTCTAAAATATTTTACTGTAGGAGTATGATCAAACCATAGTTCATAGGGATTCTTACTTGCACCTTCTCTAATTTGAATTTCATTTAATGTGTACACTGCTCTTCCAACAACCTCTCTCCAATGTACATGAGATACATTTCCTTCAATCAACATTATCTTGGAAGCATCAGGTATAGTCCTATTTCTTCACTCTGCTATCCCATTCTGTTGTGGAGTCCTAGGAGTAGATGTTTGTCTTTTTATCCCATGCTCTTCACAGTATGAATTGAATAAATTTGATGTAAACTCTCCACCTCTTTCTGATCTTAAACACTTTATTTTTTGTCCTGATTCATTCTCTACTTTTTCTTTAAACAACTTGAATTTATTAAATGCTTATGATTTTTCTCTCAAATAAGTAACCCACATCATTCTAGAAAAGTCATCAATAAAGAGTATAAAATACCTTTCACCATAGTATGACTTTGTTCTTATAGGCCCACATAGATCTGTATGTACCAGATCCAACTTCCCTTTTGATGTAAATCATTTTCTTTTATGGCTGCTTTTAGTTTTCTTTCCCATAACACATTCTGTGCATACAGTGTTAGAAGGTTTCACAATCTTCGATAAATCTCTTACTACATTAGCCATACTTTCCTTCACAATGTTATCAAAGTTAACATGCAAAAATATTATATTCCATAACCAACTATCATCTACCTTCGCAACAAAACAAGAGGCTCCAGATGTGTTTAGTTCAAATACATCACCTCTAGATTTTGAACTGGTAGCAATCGGTTTTCCTTTCTTGCTTCTGATAAAGTATTTACCATTAATAAAACTTAACTGAAAGTCTTTATCCATTAAAACTTTCTGACACTCAACAAATTATGTTTCAACCCTTCAACAAGTAGTACATTGTTTGTATTAGTCTTTCCATCCAGAGTGATGGATCCTACTCCTATGATGGATTTTGGGAGATTGCCCCCAAATCTTACAACACATCCATCATAATTTATTAATTTAAAGGGCTTGTTCTTATCACCAGTCATGTGATGAGAACATCCACTGTCAATTATCCATTCAGTTTTCTTGTCAACATGAGATGCTAAGGATTTTTCTTCATGAACTGGTTCATCTTTAATAGCAATAAATCCAATCTCTTCATTGTCTAAATCAACATCATCAGAGATTCCTTCACTAGCATAATAACATTCTTTGTCTCTTCTAATCTTTGCATAATCAGGTTTGTACTTAGGAACTCTTGTAGGACATCTAGATGCAAAATGACCTATCTTATTACATGAAAAACATTTCAAGGGTAACTTGCCTTCAAATTTTCCCTTACCTCTTTTTTCTCTTCTAATAATCAGTTCAACAAGTTCTTCCATCTTTCTTTCTTCTTCCATTATCTTCTCCCATTCCTCAGCAATATCACCAAGCTCTTCTTTGCTTGTGCTTAGAAGTGCACATACTTTCTTGTGTGCGGATGCCCTAAATGTAGATTCAACTTTAGGTGCAGCTTGTCCTAATTCCGCATCTTCAAAGGCAGTTAGATTTGCAATCAATATCTCTCTGCTAAAGTTTGGAGTCAGGAGTATAGTTTCTTGAATAGACATTGCCTTGAATTTGTATGTAGGAGTCAATGATCTGAGGATCTTCACAATAACTTCCTCTTCATCATAAGTACCTCCATAGTTTCTTATTCTAACTACTACTTCTATGACCCTTTGAAAATAGGCTCTAATGCTTTCATCCTCATTCATTTGCAGATTCTCCATCTTTTTTTTCAAGTTTTGTAACTTTACCTGCTTGGTATATTTATCCCCTTCATATAATGCTTCTAATCTATTCCAGATTTCATGTGCCGAATCTAAGTCTTTAACTTCAGTGAACTCACCTTCAGATAGTGTGTTGATCAATACTTCTCTTGCGACCATGTTATATAAAAATAGCTTCTTCTCATCATTAGTAGTAGATGGAAAATCATTCTTAGTCTTCAGGGTTTGCTTCTTCTTTGTAATCATCCAGTAATCTATGCCTAAACTCAATAAGTGTGTTCATATCTTGTTCTTCCAACTGTCAAAGTTTTCAGGATCAAATTTAGGACCATCCTTCCTATAGAGTGCCTTCTCTAAGATCACCTCAAGCTGTTAAGCTTTCTCTCTGAGGACCACCTGCTCTGATACCAATTACTAGGAATAATAGTCCACAATACAACTGAGAGGGGGGGGTGAATCAGTTGTATAATAGAATATTAAACTTCAAACTTTAAGCTCATCAATATTAGATCCAATGAACATAATGAATGCCAACTCAATAAGACAATATTTTGGTTTTGGGGAAACCCTGTTAAAGGTAAAAACCCTAGTGGGAATTAGCACCACAAATGATGTACTGAGAGTATAGTAGTCCTTGTTAGAAGATATAGCCCTATTAGGAGCTTATTGAAACATTACAGTACATAGTCCTTGTTAGAGGACAGACCCTATTAGGAGTCAAGAACAAAAGAGAGGGCTAACTGCCCAAGGCTCATTGCCCAAAGAAGGTTAACTCCACCTTCAGAACTCACTAGTTCACAACAAGTCTATATAAAGAAATACACAATCTTTTGAATTATTTTCCATCAAATGTCTTTGCTTGATTAGTTCTAATGAAAGCCACCAATAAACCTCTTCTCTACATACAGTAGACACAAGCTTGTAGCTTTCACAACCTCCTTATGTCACATACATTCCATCCATATCTTTTCCAAAGAAAAGAGCTTTCATTTATACCTTATTGAAATTTACCAAGATCAAGTCATTGCATGAGGCTTTCCTAATTACAAACAATTACATAAACCATTTCTAAGATACACACGATATCTAGAACAAGTTTACAATGATTACATTACAACAATTAAGGATCGACATCCTTGATTTATACTTTCCAAACAAAACACACGCTTCATTCCCTCAATCAACTTCAGAATAAACCATCACCAGAGCACATGCCACAGATGATGTCACCAATCATTCTATACCTTGCACTGACCAATGAACATCTATCAATACCTCTTCCATCATCCTTCAAGTTTGCATACCTTCAATCCAATCCCTCTGAAAGCTATATCAAAAACCTAGAGACTAACTCTGTCAATTCTCACTGTCACAGTCCAGTGAACAGTCTTTACAAAAATAGTTGTAAATCACTTAATATGAAACACTTAATGATGTGATCATAGATATAAGAAAACAACATCCTTCGAAACTCCCAGCTAACTTCACAACATCTGAAATATCCTTAAAGTGTCTGTACACTGTGATTAGTAGTCTGGTTCCTTCATAGAAGCATATGTTGACATCAGTGACAAAACACAAATGACAATAGTATGAGTGCCCATTCAGTAACATAGTGATTAAACATATTACATGACTCAATCACCACCCATGCATTAGCAATATCCAATAGACTCTACTTTTTCAAATTTAGGAAAAGGCTCCTTAAAAGCCTTATGATCATTGTTCACTTCTGGAGGGTCAACCACAATGGTCTCATTATTGATTAGATCCTGGATGAGATTCTTGAGCTTCATGCATTTGTTAGTCTTATGACCTTTTTTGTGATGCAAATTGCAATAGTAGTTGTCATTTCACCATTTAGGCTTAATCTCAGGATCATAGGGTCTTGAGTTATCAAGGAAAGTAATAATCCGATTAGCCAAAAGAATCTTCATAGCATTTTCAAGCAATTCTCTGAGAGCAGTGAAGTTTCTCTTAGGCTTAGAACCCCAAGGCTTATCATTTTTAGCTTTTGTAGTAGTAGATAGATTAAAATCTTTCTATTTAGTAGTGATAGACTTTGAAGTTGTAGCCACGATTCTTTTATTGAGGACATCTTTAGTCTTGTTCCATATTTTATTTTTATCCTTGCTATGCTAGTTGTTAGAAGAGGATTTAGATTGAAGCATGATATCTCCCTTATGAACAAGGACATCCTCCATGAGAATAGAAAATTCAGTCAGTTTGTCAAATGAAGCATGAATTTTCATCTGTAATGTATAATTCATTTCAAGATCTAGAGAATTGATAAATATGTCAATCTTTTTAGTCTCTAGAATCTATTGGGGATAAAGTGAATATAGATTTCTCCATCATTGAAGAAAAAAAACAAAAAATACTCACCTTGATATTGTTTTATATTGTAAAGATCAATCATAGTGATAGCATGTTGGATGTTATTGGAATATTTTTTATTGAATCTCTGCACTAGCTAGTCAAATGATTTGAGAGGAGGAGATAGTTTAGTGAGACACTCCATAGCTTGACCACTAAGACTCCTAGGAAAGAGTATCATAATATAGGTAGGTTCATGCAATAAATCCATGCTTAGCATGTAGAATTCCCTAATATGATCATGTGGATCTCTACTACCATCATACTTTTCATACTTAGGAAACCCAACCTTTTGAGGAAATGGATGCATATATAGACTTTTTTCAAAAGGAAATGAGCATATAGCCTCAAGAGAAAAGGATGTGCTTGGTTGTTCCTTCTCTTTTTCTAAGCGTAGCATTTGTTTCATCATGTCTTCCATCTTTTTCTTTATGATTTCCATTTCAGATGGTTCTTCTTTCTTGATTATATTGTCAACATCAAAGTTGTGAGGTAGCTTAACTCCTTATAATGCTAGAAGAAAGAAGTATTGATCTTTTTTGGACTCAAGGTCAAATTCATAAGTCTTTGCAAGTGTTCATCTTGTGGAAACTGTAATATGTCTTCTTCAGCTATTTTGTTGCCTGAATCACCACCTAGTGAGCCATGTGATCCATGTCTTGTATATTGAGATTCATGTTGAGAGCCATGTCTATAATTGGGATTCTCTAAGTTATTTTGTCCAAAGTACTTGTCACATAATTGTTTTAGGAACTCCTCAATCCTCTTATTTCATTCTTCTATGATTGGAGTGTAAGAAACACTATGTGCCAACCTAGGAGAGGATAAGAAAGATTCACTAGAGATGTTAGAAAAAGGTTTGAAACCCCAAGGTATGGGACCTTCTTTAGTTGAGTTGTCAAAGGTAGCTTCAAGTTGCTTTCCTTCATGGATCTAAGATCTAGTTGTGACCATCATAAAAGAATATTTTCAGAAGCCAAATAGGATGACTTAGGATGACTTGATGTCCAAGATAGGTAAGTAAAAGTGTTCACTTGTCCAAAGCATAAGAGTGTAAAAAATATAGATAAAAGATAACTTTCCACAAGGTGTCCAAGCTATAGGTAGATCCATATGTATGAAACTTGTGAAAAAGCAAGAGATAGGATAGAGAATCCAAGAGAGATATAATTTAAGATATGGCTAACAAGTGAGAATTCTAGTAGCCAAGTATGTAATCAAGAGACCAAAGTAATGTTTCTAAAATAGAGATCATTCTTAACATGTTGGAATTTTCCAAATAACAAGATAAGATAAGGATAGAAATGGAGAAGCAATGTTGACAAAAGTTTGAGCTTAGTCTAAGAGTTTGATTTCAAAGGGTTGCCAAGGTGATTGACAAGATTGGAGCATTTCCTAGACAAGGTTTGTTTCGAATGAAAGTACTGTGAAAAAGCAATAGTCTTCAAATAATCCAATAATAGATAAAGAAACCTTGTGGATACAAGAATATATGAGGTCTAGTAAGGTGTCAGATTCATTAAGTGTATGTTCAACAAATGTTTTCACAAGTCTTAGCACAAGAAGACACATCAACCAAAACTACCTAATGTCAAGCGGGAAGTATTTCAACCTTTTCCCACAACTTGGTACCCCTTCGCATCACACAAAGTGATGTTGGATTTGTCATGGATTTTCATCAAGGGGAGTAGCATCTTAGGGTGATTCAGGTAAAGTACACTTGGATCAATCCTTTCACAAAGGAAGCCACACGGCCAAAAGGATAGCTTTTAAATCGTAAGGTATTTAGATAAAGCTCTCCATTCATATGTACCTCTTATAGTTCCACAAGAAAAATTAAGGCCTATAGACCTACAAGAACCCAAGATGCATAGTCTCAGATTCATTAAGTGTAGTCTTGCTTAGCAAGATTTAGGCAACTAGGCCCTACACATGAAGAAGCATTAGGAATAAAAATTAGCCAAGTCTTATCTCTCTTTGGATTGAAAGAAGATTTTGATTATAATAGGGTGGAGTAGCTAGCTTTTCTTGTTCCTCACTTGGGTCGTTCCCAAAATATTGCTCTCTAAAGGTAAATGCAAGAAAATAAATGGATAGATAGTGGAGGTCTAGATTTCTAATTTTACATGAGGAAAAGAGCATACTCTCCTTCTCCATAGTGTCTCCCAAACACATCAAGAACATGTTCATTTACCCAATACTAATTGCAAGTGATCAACTAACTAGGTCATGATTTTTGATTTTCCAAAAGGAAGAGAGCATACTCTCCTACTGCTCAACTAATCACAAAACAAGAAGCCTTAGATAGTTAAGCTAGATGTCTAAAACTTAAATGTAATAAAACACAAAGTTGATTTGTATCTACAAGGAAACCTACAAGAAAAATAGCATTAGTAGTTTCAATATTGAGTCTTTGACAAGTATCCTATATCACAAAGCATTAGTAGGTATGAAGATATTGAGCTCTTTTGATAAGAAAATCCTACAAAACCACAAGTTAGAGCATAAAAAGTATGAAAATGAAAGAAATATCCCTTCAAGATCACTTGTTAGTCATTGTTAGAAGACCAAAAAATTAGAAAACTCAAGAAAAACCATGCAATCCAAGCTTAAACTCGGGTTGTGACAAAAATTAATTCTTGACAACAGCTAATTAGTCTATCAAAAAATCATACGATATACCATAAAGAAGAATAATGAGATTGTAGACTGGTACAATATACCTTGTAAATACAAAATGACATTTCTCTATGAAGTAGACCACATTTCTCAGAGATAGAAAATGATATTTTAGAAGATGTAGAATTTCACCTGGCAGTAGGATGAAATGTCACCTGGTATAGTACCAAATGTCATATGATTATTTAGCCTGCAAAAATAAAAGTGACGAACCTGCGATAAAAAAGAATTGAAAGTGCAAGAAATGGTACTAAATTTGAGAAACCAACCCCACGGTGGGTTCCAAAGATGTGTGATCAAAAGTATGACACACTTCTATGAACCATTACACTTGAGATAATCCATGGGAGATGAAATCTCAAGAAGTGGCTCATAGCTTTGTAGTTGAAGTGAGTTTAATCCTTCTCATGATGCTCATCAAATTGGTATAGAGGATTAGTGACTTGACTACTCCAAAATTGGTGCAGAAGCACCTAGACATCAAGATATTGTATGAGATTCTAAGATATTTTAAATGTAATATGTAAATCCATATGTTTGGATATGATATTCCATGTAATAGAATCAAATGTAATGCCTAATGCATTTAGTTGTCATTTGGGGCTTAGTTGGTCAAAAGTTAAAAATGATGTAACAGAGCCAAGAAAAGGCTAAAATAGGAGTATTTAGTCATTTGAGGAGTCATATGATGTGTTTGAATGGTTTTTATAAAGACATGAAGTCATTTGTGCAAAAGTGTAAAAGTTGTCAACTTGACAACAAAATGTTGTCAAGAAAAATTGCAAAAATACAACAAAAACTTGCAAAAGAGGTTAATAGTTGGTTATGAGTGGTTGAAGGAACAAGAAACTCTATTAAGCCTTGATTGTATGATCCAAACATGTTCGAAAAAGTTATTGAAAGGAAGGAAGTCATTTTGGTAAAGATCTGACATTCATTACTTAGTGTTTTGATTGGTTTTTGATAGTATAGTGTTGTTCCCAGGCCTTGTATGGACCTATATAGCCTGGGAACAATGTATTTTTGGAATGTAAAGTATGTAGGTGGAATAAAATTTCATTTCTTTCTGATTTGGATCAATTTCATTAAGTATTTCAAAAGTTATGAATGATTTACTAAAAATAGTTTGAAACCCTCACGGAAGAGGCTGTTTGGAAAGACTCTTAGATTTCTCAAAAATATACCATTGGAAAAATCTAAAAGTTGCATATTATTGAAGGATATTAATGAATCTTTATAATGGATTTGGTTTGGAATTAAATTGATAAGTCTAGAGTAATAAACTTGATGCCCTACACAGATGTGTGTGGATGTTTTTTCTGATTCTGGAACAATAAAATGGGTCTCCTTCTTGTTAGGTAATGGTTCCATGTTTCCAAGAGACTTGGAAACTTTTAAAGATTGGTAGTATGGTGCAGGAGCACCTAGACATCAAGAAATTGTAGGAGATTCTAAGATATTTTAAATGTAAGAGGTAAATCCATATGTTTGGATATTATATTCCATGTAATAGAATCAAATGTAATGCCTTATGGCAAAGAAAAATGTAAAGGTGTCATTTAGTTGTCATTCTGAGCTTAGTTGGTCAAAAGTTAAAAATGATGTAACAGAGCCAAGAAAAGGCTAAAATAGGTGTATTTAGTCATTGGGGGAGTCATATGATGTGTTTGAATGGTTTTTATAAAGCCGTGAAGTCATTTGTGCAAAAGTGTAAAAGTTGTCAACTTGACCACAAAATGTTGTCAAAAAAATTGCAAAAAAACTTGCAAAAGAGGTTAATAGTTGGTTATGAGTGGTTGAAGGAACAAGAAAATATATTAATCCTTGATTATATGATCCAAACATGTTTGGAAAAGTTATTGAAAGGAAGGAATTCATTTTGGTAAAGATCTGGCATTCATTACTTAGTGTTTTGATTGGTTTTTGATAGTACAGTGCTATTCCCAGGCCTTGTATGGACCTATACAGCCTGGGAATGATGTATTTTTGGAATGTAAAGTATGTAGGTGGAATAAACTTTCATTTGTTTCTAATTTGTATCAATTTCTTTAAGTATTTCAAAAGTTATGAATGATTTAGTAAAAATAGTTTGAAACCCTCATGGAAGAGGCTGTTTGGAATGAGTCTGAGATTTCTCACAAATATACCATTGGAAAAATCTAAAATTTGCATATTATTGAAGGGTATTAATGTATCTTTATAATGGATTTGGTTTGGAATTAAATTGATAAGTTTGGATTAATAAATTTGATGCCCTAGACGGATGTGTGTGGATGTTTTTTCTGATTCTAGAACAGTAAAATGGGTCTCCAAACGTGGGTCATAAATTTTGAACCAACCCTTGGATTTTGCTAATTTTGAAATATGTTTTGGGGAAACAAATTTTCTAAGGCTCCACCGGAGAGATTGTGCAGCTAGTGTATGGAATGAAAGTTATTAATTTCTGAGTGCAGGTATAGAGAGAGGGTGGCAGGGATAGTAAGTTTGCAAGTTTTGAGAATTAATTGTTTGGTTTTGCTAATCAATGATGTCTAATGGATTGAAAGAGAATTGTGTAAATGGAACCAAAGAATATAAATTTTTTTTTATGCTTGATCTTGTAGGATCAATATGGAGAGTTTTAGACCAGATATGGACAAGTGAAATGAACCTTTATGAGAGTTCTTTGGAAATGTGTTAAGGATGTTTGGAATACATCTTGTAGAAGAACCTATCATATATAGTGACCTTTAATGTTATTTTTCATGATGAATGTTGATATATCTATTACCTCAAATAGTTGTTTATTGATTTGGATCATGTTTTATCCTAAGAGTTCTAGGTGAATTCAAGATGCATGCACTAGTGGCAAGTGCCTCTGTATAAAAAATGGAAGATTAAAATTGTAATGAATTAAGCTAAGAATGAAAGAATGCAAGCTAGAATGAGATATTAAGCTAAGAATGTGTGCAAACAATTAGTAATCTAGAATGATAATGCAAGAATATATGATGCAATCCAAGAAAGAGAACTAGATTAACAATGTAATATTAAGCTAGAAAATGAAGCTAAGCTAAGAAAGTAAGAATGTAAGATTTCTATATTCTAAGATTAAGGATTAGGACCCTTGAACAAGAGAAGATATTCCTTTTAAAGGAATTACCTCAAGAATGAAGGGTTTAGATTAAGAGGCAAACGAATGAGTTTCTATAATGAAGAGACAAAAGGACATGCAAGGAGATGAAAGGTTAGGGAGAGATGAGTGGTGAGGATTAAGAGGAAAAAGAGAAATGTTCGGTAGAATAAGACAAAATAGCATTTTTGAAAGCACAAATTCCTTTTAATTGCTAATTAATCAAGATTATGTGGGTACACACATGTGAATGTGTTCATTTAATAAAAGTGTGCGAACTTTATCTTAAAATCTCAAGGTCATAGAAATTAAATAAATATGTAAGGTTTAGAAATTAAACCATAGTATAAGCTTGATATAAGATTGTATATTTAATTATGCAAAGGGAATTTTAAGGGTTAGTCTGCGTAATAATGCTTAGAAAAGAGATGATTTGTTCATAAGGGGGTGTAGTTGTAGAAATATCTTTTATAAAGGGGTTAATTCAACTCTCCCATTTTTCCTCATCACATTGTTGACATCATGATTGTGTAGAATATTGATGTAAGTTACCTACCATGTTTCTACATAATTTTTTTAAAAGTTTGTACACGATCACCATTTTCTTTTATAGAAGACAACAAATTAAATAAAGTAGTCAATCATCATAAATAAAAGGTGACGATTTTTTTAATTTCCATCTTGTTTATTTTCCCAATTTTGATTCAGTTTTGTATTTCTTGGTCATTGTTGCCACCTCTTAGACAATAACTAAATTTTTGGTTCGAAGAGGCACATGGATCTTTTCACATAGATTTTTGAGGTACAAATACTATTTTACATAATATTATTCCATGAAATACAAAAATTGCAAGCTATGCACAAAATAGATTTATGGAAGAGGTTTTTCTTATGCTTAGGTTGGATAGTGATGCAACAATTTGATACAACCATAATACCAAAAAAAAGATACATAATAAAAAAAAGATGCACCATTATATACCACTCAAATCTGAATAAAAATAATAGGTAAATAGAATAAAGCTTGGAGTGATGTTTCCAGGTGTAAATAATAAGAAAAGGCATAGACTAGAAAACATTTTAGTTGACCTGTACTCTTTACAATATACAACACTTTGTAATATATAGATCAATGAATATTTTACATAGGAAACATTCAATAATTACTAATGATAAATAATTTCAACACCCAGATGTATTAGTTATTCAAATTCGAAGGCAGTCCTAATGAAAATAGTTATTGAATTTATAATCATTTACACACACCAAAAGGTGATATCAACCATGATTGATGAAATTTCAAAAAAATTACAAATCTAGGAGTTTCGCTCAGCTTTGAGTTGACTTCAACTTCATCCCTAGAAATAGGAGCATTAATATCACTGGTTTCCTATTCACTTTATACTGCACAAAAAATACTACCATTTCAAACTGCTGCTCCAACTTCTGACAATTCTAAAAGCAACACCTCACCCAAGTGGTCCTACAAATAAATCAAAGAAAAAAATGACAAATTTACTTAACCAATATAATGTTTATCTGAATACCTCAAACACAATAGTGTAATTGTAAATCTTAACCAATGTGATATTTTATGTGAACACCTCACAAACACTAATGAATTACACATTGATATCCTAATGTCCTAGTCCTATATTGTATCCTTCAAAACAATGATACCAAAGTATATCCAAATAATAAAGATGGAATTTGAATTTATTGTATTCTATTATACCTCCATTGCACTACTTGGACAGATAAAAATTGGAACTACTTTGGCTAAAAATAGTAAAAAACTCCTGAGAACATTACAATTATGGAATAGAAAAAATTCATTCCATTTTGAAAAATAAGTAATGGAAGCTAATATTTGAAAATGAAATTTATGGTTACCATTTGTAAAATTTGGCAAGATTCGATCTATAAGAACTTGACCATTATTTTTCAGAAATAGATTGTAACATTATAGGCTATCGTCAGAGACCTGTGGGATATAATTGGACCATGTTTTTATTTTTATATAACATGGGTATCACTCAAATGTCTCATATGCCTTGAGGAAAATGAGGGATTCAACGCGGCTTCCCAAGTTATGATAATAATTGGGGCATACTAGTAACTAGGAATAAGTTCGTGGTTATTGGCTGCAACACGGTGGGAACCTACCAATCTGAGGATTTCGGAGATGCACGATGTATATCGAGCTGTGTGTCTCAGAATGATCCACCATACTGCATGAATGGCTGTTGTTAGATCACCCTTCTAAATAATTTGAAAGTGTTTGATTTCACGGGTGGAGGTCCGTTTAAATTGGACGGTGCTGTGCAATGTGGTTTCTCCACCATATTAGACCCGACCACCTTCAGAGTCGGTGATAATAAAACAAACCTCTTTTGGGGAGAAGGAAGGAAGGCTGATTATGGTCTCCGCCTTAACTGGGGTATCGGCATTCAGAATTGCTCCACGGCTAACAGTACTGCCGATTATTCATGCTCAAGCAACGCAGAATGCATCGACTCCCCTACTGGAAAAGGACACGTGTGCAAATGTCTTCCTGGATATGAAGGAAATGGGTACTTCAACGGTACAGATTGTACTGGTACTACCTTCGCACTTATCTCAAGCATTATTAGCATCATAATTTGTCGTTTTAAAGATTATTTCAGTCTGTTAACTAGGGAACTTTGTTTTTTATTTAAAATTAAAGTAAAAATGGTTTAGCGATTTTTACTTTTAGTTTAAAGCAAAAATAAAAATGAATTCGGAATCTTAAATATTCTTTAATTCGGTTATGACGGATCTTCAATCATTTTCTTCTTTCTAGTATATTCATTTATATTCTTTGATGAATTTGCAGACATAAACGAATGTGGTGATAAAGCCTTGAATGAGTGCGTGGAAGCATCGAGTGGAGGTGTATGCTATAATTTGGCGGGTTCTTACAGTTGTTTATGTGCAAAGGGTTACACTGGAGATGGCTTCAAAAACGGGTCAAGGTGCGAGTCGGAAAGCTCAAACAATACAGCCATGTTTGCAGCTATAGGTGACTACTCGCCACATCAAATATCTATAATGGAGTCTTAAAGAAAAATATTTGTTAGTCCGTAGTTAATAACAAGTACTGTTGGATGTATTGGCAGGCTCTGTTTCAGCCTTCGTTGTAACTTCTTTAGGAGCGTGTGGAATAGTTTGGTTGCTGAGAAGGCGTTACAAGAAACATGCAAGGGAAGAGTATTTCAGATGCAACGGAGGTTTTTTGCTGGAGAGAATCCTAGCCGAAAAGGGAAAACAAACGGAGGGGAAAAGTTTCAAGATTTTTTCCGAAAATGAGCTCGAAAATGCCTCCCAAAATTATTCAGATGATATGAAGCTTGGTAGCGGCGCTTCAAGCACGGTATAGAAAGGCATCCTTTCAAATGGTATAGCTGTGGCTATTAAAAAATTCAAGGAAGTTCCCATTGGAGTAGAAAGCGAGGAATCGGTGAACCAATTTATCAACGAAATTGTGATTCTCGCTGGCCTTAATCACAAAAACGTGGTAGGCTTGGTTGGATGTTGCCTGCAAACACAATCTCCTCTTTTTGTATACGAGTTTGTCAACGGGGGTACAATTTCTCATCAGCTGCATTCCGGTCGTTTATCATGGCAAAGTCGCCTGCAGATTGCGATGGGCAGTGCAGAAGTTTTGGCATATCTGCATTCAGAATCAGATCACCCAATTATTCACAGAGACTTGAAATCATCTAATATTCTTGTGGACAATAGCCTCACTCCGAAAGTTGCAGATTTTGGGGTATCTCGGCTGCTGGGTGGGAATGATACGCACCTCAGCACCAATGTAGTGGGAAGCCACGGTTACATGGATCCTGAATACTTTTGCACAGGTACGCTTACTGACAAAAGTGATGTCTACAGCTTCGGAGTATTCCTAGCAGAGCTTCTCACAGGTCGAGAACCCCTCTCCCCTGGAAGATCTCCAAAGGAAATCGTCTTATCCAACGTTTTTCTTTCCAAATGTCAGCAAGACTGCTTGACTGATATTTTAGATCCAAATGTGAAGAATGAAGAGAACCTAGGTCAGATGATTGCTGTAGGGAGTTTAGCTCAAGAATGCCTTGTCCGGAGGGAAATAGAAGACCATCCATGAAAGAGGTGAAGATGAAGCTTGAGGAGATGGGAGGTTCGGCAATGCTTTTGACGTCAATTTCAGGTTCAAACGTTCTCAACTACCAAATTTCAATTAATGCGAATCAAAGTGGGCCAATGAATTCACTGTTTCAGCTCACAGAGACGTCTAGGAGGCATGGACGTTGATTACAATATTGAAACATACATATGTAGTCAATTAGGTTAGAATAAAAGCAAAAACAATATGTTTTAATACGTTTGTTATTATTTAAAGTTATCGCTATGGGGATTTCGTATTGATATTACGCATCATGAATGTATTATTCTAGTGCCGTATCGTTTATGAAAAAAAAGAAAAAAGAAAGAAAGATAACATATATAAGTTTCTGATTTAGATTATGCACTTTTTTTTCTTCGATGATGGGGATAACAGTCAGTGGTCTATCCTATCAATTTTTTAAAACTCAAATATATTAAATGTGTGTTTTAATGTGTTTATGTTTTAATTCTTTGTCTATTGTATAAAATTTTAATCATAAATCAATTTCAAAATTAATAGAAAATAATGAATAGTTGTATGATTCCGGTCTAGTTGTCATGTGACTCTCCATGGAGTGACTTTGTTCCCAGGCCCCTTTTTTGTGAATAGTGTACTTTTGTATTTATATTAATAGAAAATGCCTCTATTCATAAAAGAAAAAAGTTATTTAACTTATTAATTTCTAGACCAGTTGCCTTATTTAGTGAAAACTTGAATGATGCAAAGAAAAAATATTGAACTTATGATCTTGAACTATATGTTATGGTTCAATCACCTAGAAAGTGGAGGCATTACTTATTTCCCAAGGAGTTCATTGTTTATATTTATAACCATGCTCTTAGTTTCTTGAATAGACAGGAGAAGCTTCCCCATAGTCATGTCAAGAAGATGGAGTTCCTACAATCCAACACTTTCACTATCAAGCATGAGAAGGGAGTGGTGAATAAAGTTGTTGATGCTCTCAGTAAGAGGCACTTGACCATTCAAACCATTCAGTTAGAGAGTGTTGGAATTCATGCCATGAAGGATATGTATTCCATAGATGATGACTTCAAGGAGGCTTACCAAGTTTGTACTAACATGATAGAGAGTTATCATATTGAATTCTTAGTATTTCTTGTGCAAGATGGATTAATTTTCAAAGGTAGTTTACTTTGTGTGCAAAAGGGATCCATAAGGGATAACATCATCAATGAAAAACATTGTGGAAGCTTGGCAGGACACTTTGGTGTGGATAAAATACTTGAACTTGTAAGGAGATTCTACCACTTGCCCAAGTTTGCAGTCCAATGTCACAAAATTTGTGGAGAGATGTTTGGTGTGTCAAAAATCCAAGGGTAACACATCCAATGAACAATTATATACCTCATCACCTATTCCTTCAAATCCTTGGGACTCAGTAAGTATGGATTTTTTCTTAGGCCTACCTAGAACAAAATATGATTTTTTTCTTAGGCCTACCTAGAAAAAAATACGAATTTGATAGTGTTTATGTGGTAGTAGATAGATTTTCCAAAATGGTGCACTTTATACCATGCAAGACCATCCATGATACCTCCCATATAGTAGGTCTACTCTTCAAGGAAGTAGTTAGATTTCATGGATTTCCCTTGTCAATTGTGTCTAATAGAGATCCTAACTTTTTAGGACACTTTTGGAGGACACTATGGAGAAATCTTGGAACAAATGTGTCTTTTTCCTCTTCATATCACCCATAGTCTAATGGTCAATCTAAAGTTATAAATACATCACTTCGTAATATTTTAAGATTCCTAACCCAATAGTATGGGGCTACTTGGGATTCTATTATGGCCCAAGCAAAGTTTTCCTATAATGATTTTGTTAATAGGAGCATTGGTTTGACTCCTTTTCAGATTTTGTATGGTGTTCACCCTAGAGGTGTATTAGAACTCAAAGATGTCAAGGATATGGAGAAAATAAGTGCTTTGGCTAAAGACTTTGCTGAGGTTATGAAGGATATCCATGAATAGGTCAAAACAAAGTTACAATACACCTTTGATAAGTACAAACAACATACAGATTAGAAGAGAAAAGATTTGCAGTTCAAGGTGGGATATATGGTGATGATTCATCTGAAGAAAGGATACCTAAGGAGAAGTACACCAAGCTTATGATGAATAAATTTGGTCCTTTCAAGATCCTAAAGAAGTGTGGAAACAATTCTTACAAGATTGAATTGCCTTCTCATATTAGTTTATCTCCTATCTTCAATCTGGCTAACTTCTATGCACATAAAGCTCCTATTAATGATGTTTGTGCTGCAAGATGATCCTCAATAGGACAGGGATATGGAAAACTTACCCACACCATCCATTCGGTAGATTGAGTGCATCCTAGATAAGAGGGTGAGTAAAAAAACAAGGAGGACTACATTCTATGCTTTTTTAGTCAAATGGAAAGACCAACCCCTGGAAGATGCCACTTGGATGACCCTTGAAGCTATTCAAAAATCTGGATTCAAACTAGAAGATATCCCAACTCAAGAGACTTGAGTTCCTTTTGTCTTGGGGAGTATGGTCCAAGGCACCCAAGCCATTTGAAGTATTTGGGTAGCATCAAGGATGTTCCTCATGTTTTTTCTTTGTAATAAAGGGATGGATCCTTGAGATCACACTTCTTGTGTTTTGATCCAACTTGTTTAGTCAAGGATCCCTAAGGTTGTAACCTATAAACCTTGGGATGCCTTAGTCCACTTGGCTTTTAAGCCTATAGTTGATATGTAGGATTAGGTGTTTTGAGTGTTTTAGGATTTTTAGACACAATTCAATGATTTTGGATCATTTTGAGAATATTTTAGTGGGCATACGTGTTAAGATCTTAATTCAAGTCATTTGGATCATAAAATTACAAAATTTTAAGTAATATTGCAAAATATGTAAACTTTTGAAAAGTTACTTGAGAAGTTCAATTTTTGTTACCAATAGTCACAACCACTCATGGACCAGCTAGAACTTGGAATTGAACATATTTAAACATGTTGAAGCCTCTCTAAGAGGTTAGACATTGTAAAATGAAGTTTTGATGTAGTTTTAATAAAAACCACCAATTTTCTTGAGCAATCACTGCCTGATGTGGACATGTACGAAGAGATAAGCCCAAGTTAAAGACATGATCTAAAAAACCTATGAATATAATTTCTAGAGAAGATGGATTGGATTCATTTGGTTATGAATAACAAAAGTTATAATCAAATTTGTAAAGACAGTCCATGAAGGAGCCCAAACCACGCCTATTACACAAATGGAGTCCTAACTTGACATTTCACCAATGGAATTCCATGGCCACTTGGGAAATGCAAGTTAGGAACATATTATTAATGATTCCAAAGGCTCGGGGTGAGATTTGGTGGTTTGGGGGTTTTTTCATCAAGACCTAGGCTAAATATCCACATGTATTTAGCCAGTCAAGTGTATGAAGTTGTGTGCAGACAACTGAACTGATTGGAGAGACTAGGTAGAAGGTTGGTTTGAGTCATTTGGAGTTAGGATAAGGTTTAAAAAATAATTAACTAATTCTATGAACCCATCCTTGACCTCTTGTGGTGTAAGCCAAGCCTAATATAACCAATTAGGTCTGTGAGCATTGTGAGGGTTAAGTATTGATGGAGTAGAGTTGGTCCTTGTGACTTTGGAGATCCCAAATACATCCAAAAGGGTCCTTAAATCTACCCTTAGATTATTTAGTCTCATCCATAGGTGAAATTTGCACACTAAAAACCATTGTGAAAGACATAGTAAGATTCCTAGGTCAGGTTGAGTTTGGTTTTTTGTGAGTGTTGTAGGATCATTTTGTTGTTTGATTCTCTATTCATATAGCCTAGATAATGTGTTCCAATATTTATATTGGTTGATCAGTGTCACTGGTGAATATTTTCATATTTGGCTTAGAATAGGGAAAGTGTCCAAAAGTCATTATTGGTGAAGAGTTGGCATAAGACCTTTGGGTATTGAAGTGGAGTAGGGAAGGTGTTTAGACATCTCTATTTTTTTGATATACCTCATATCCCAAGGTTAGTGGAGTTAGATTTGGTCAAATCTAAGATTATAAAGTTGTGAAGGAGATTCTGCATTTCATTATCTTCTTGTTGTCCTCTCTACATCAATTTTGGAGATCCATATGTTCCTCCATTCTTAGATGATCTTGTTACATATCGTCTCCTTCCACTTGATGATGTAAATAGCATTCCCTATAAAGATGAAACATTAGATGAAATGGAATATAATACATTACTTGAGAGTAAGGATTATCTAATGACTCCACATATAATTCCTATCTCCATAGTTGAGATCACACATTCATCTCTTGTTGGTGATTATAGTGAGTCATTGGAAGAGATATCTACTTGTCTTCTTAATTAGAATTCTTACTTGTGAGATATTGGTTCATTATTTGTATATTCACATTTCAGATTTGGAAGACATACTTGAGGGGATTTCTCTTCTCTTTGATGAAAAATTCATCATAGTTGGATAATCTTATGCATTGTCTTTGGAGATTGGAATTCATAAATCTCTTCCTACACTTGATATGTCACATTGCTTGGTTCATGTTGATCATAGTTATGAAATGAATTATTCAATCTTGGAGACTCCCATTCAGTTTTCAAAGGCATTCATATTTGATGATAGTTGTGGAAACAATGTTGTCACTTCACCTTTGTCTTTGGAGCTTGTTCACCACTAGTTTCTATTGATTCCTTGTTTTTCACCTTCTATTGTGATTGGACATGTTCTTGATTGGTTTGTGGCATCTTCATCATCAAAGGACATGGCAACACATGAGAATATTTTAGAGACATCATTGTCATATTTTATTTTGGCTCTACTTCCTAAATCCCATCTGAAATGGGAAGCATTCTTGCATTTCTACTTGGTTTATCTTCTACTTTCTAAGGGAAGAAATCTTGTTTGTAAGCATTGGAATATTTTTTTTAAAACACTCACAATTCTTGCAAGACACTATCCATTATGGGGGACATAATTGTCTCCTTGTTTCCTTCCTATATGGGGATACTTTCTTGTATATACATGATGTATGTAGTCCTTAGGGGGTCTTCAGTCCTCCATTCATCCACGCATCTTATGTATTTCCATCTCTCTTTTGGAGGGTTTTTTTTTCCCACAAGGTGTTCTTGCTTTCTCTTCTAAATATGAGAGATTGCATTTCTTGCATTGCATTAACATATTGTACATGGGTACCTAACATGACCTAGTAGCTATGACCCATCTTGTATTGTGAGTTTAAGTGCATTCCCCTAAGTTGCATTTAGGGGAGGTGTTGGTGTAATTAAATATTCACTAATTACACTTTACTCAAGCATACTTAGGATAACACATTGCACAATAGTTTTCATTGAAACACCTAAGAGTTTGTACCTATATTTGCACATGGTGTAGGAGAAATTCCACTTTAGGTGGTGATAGTTGTTATCACATCTCACTTTGTGTGAGATCTACCTTTAGTACACATATCCTTATATCATCTTTCACATGTTGCACATACTTCATTTCATAATAGAGGATGATCCACTTTTGAAAGACATGTGATTCCACCTTGTGTAGGTGATAACTTATCTACTCCTTATCATAGTCTCTTATTATCTTGCTTATATGAGCAAGCCTATTATATATAATTTTATTATGTCTTTTATAAATAATATCATTCTTGCATCTTAATATAGTTGTCTTTACATTCTATTGTGGAAGTTATCTTGGTCTTTCATTTGATCCTAGGGCTTTTGTAGTCACCTAAAACTCTAATAGTTCTATAGTAGATAATAAAAAAATACACAAAGAAATATGGATGTGACCAAAAAACTATTGAAAACTAATGAAAACTCTCTCAATTGCATTCCATGGTAGTGAATATGAAAAGACACTTTCATGGTAGTACACATGACTATTCTTTGATTGGTAGAACTAGACAAACAACAAATCAACATCAATTACTACCATGCAAAAACAAGTCAAGTGCGAATCAGAAAACTCAAATAAAAATACTAGTTTTTAGGTTATTAAAGAGTGCACTCTTTTTGTTCTAGTTGTCTTGCTTTGTTAGTGGTAATGCTTAACCATGCATCCGTAAGAATAGGTATTAAAAAATGGGTAATTATATGTTTTGTATTTGTAAAATCCACTAACACTAGGACATTAAACAACCAAAATGATAGCTACAAGAAATAATAAAACAACATGGAGATGAAGGTTTATGATTGGAATTTCTTTGTGGGAAGTAAGTGATGTGAAGGTGGACCAAATTTATAAGAGAACATGGAGATGGAGGTTTATGGCTAAAATTTTGTGTAGGAAGTATGTGACATCACCTCTGGTAAAATTGACAAGAGTGGGATGCGAGAAGAAGAATGTGTACAAAATAACTTTCCATCCAAATAATAATGTTAATATTGAAGTGACAGACTTCTTTTTACAAGGTCTCTAGCTACGTGAGTTGGTGAATTTTAAGGATACCAAACAATATAAAATGACAAAAAAAAGATGCTAGAAGAAAAAACACATTAGATTGCTCTAATGGTCTTTCTTTGAACATTCTAATGGTCTTGGATATTCATATGAATTTCTAATGCTTGATTTGAAAAAGTTTTCCTAATTGTTAATTCGTACACAAAACCCTAACTTATTCAAAATTTGGTTTCCTAATTGTTGATTTGTACATAAAACCCTAACTTATTCAAAATTTGTCTTTGTGTGTGATTGATCCAAAATTTATCATAGTGTAACCCAAATAAAGTAATTTGTTACAAAAGTATTATAGTGGAATGAATGTTATATGATATACAATTATCAACATTTTTTTATTTGATTCATTGCAACATCATTTATATAGGAGATATAGTTGTATAGTTGGCCATCAAAATTGCATGAAAAATTACAATAATCATTGGTAAACAAAGTGGTAGTTTAGAAATTGTAACACATAAATCTATTCTAACACTATAACCTAGAATCTTAGATGCTTTTTACATACATGTATGTATACTAATTGTGAATATTATAAATGTATATTTTTTGAAAATAGAAATAATACAAAATTCATGATTTAAATAGTAGGTGTGATGTACATAGGTCACCTAGTCCATACACATAATTTGCATGTACAAACTCATTAGCCAAACAAAAAGAAATTTCTTGTGAGGCTTCACTTGTATTTTCCTTCTAGATGGGTGATATACTAAGTAGAATCGATTAAGTGTTGGTCTGTCATGCCAGTTATGGATCTTATTATTATAGTAGAAATCGTCATTGAACTACAATTTCTTTGAAAATTATCTCAAAATTCTTCCTAAGAGTAATTAGATCTAAAATCTTATTATTCCTCAATTTGATTATATTTAAATATTGTGAATCTCAATTGTGGATCTATTAGAGTTAATGTTCTCATGAAAAATATTTAGTTAAGAGTTGTAAAACAAATCACTAGCAAATCTATTGAAAAATGAAAATATAAAAGAAATTAACATAAAAATATAAAAAAGAACACCATTCCTAATTACCAAGTGACGCAATATAAAAATTTGTGAACACTCTTATTCATCGAAACATAAATCTCAAAAGATTAATAAAAAATGTGATTTCTACTTGACTTGTTTGCAAGATATTATAGGACGGCATCACCAATATTGGCTTATATTGGAGTCAATGAGGGTACTTCCACCCATGTCACAAGTAATGACACCCTTGCTTTCAGTACAAAAATATATCTTCACTCATCGCCGTTGGCAGCACGGCTTAAATTGAACTTGGCGTTCATAGGAGAAAAGTACAGCACTGAATAGTGGAGAAGCCAGTCGCTTTTACAACTTCACTAACTACGATTCAATTCCAATCGACCATCGTAGCTTCTTCTCGGATGGAAACGCCGTCTCCATCAAATGTGGAAAACTGTAAACAGCAAACAGAAAACCATAGTTCTCCTTATACATTACGATATTGTTTAGTTCGCTGGACAGCGATGGGTGTTTGATATATAGTGGCATCTGCGTAGAAGCCAGGTTTTCTTTTACTCGAAGCAAGGGATTAGTCATGGTTGGAAGTACTTGGGTGACTTGGAATATAAAGTCTTTAACTATATGATGAATGAGAAGACGTGTAATAGTGATATGACTTTGAAATGTTCTTGCCCAGGAAATCTAACGCAATATTGATTATGATGTTCTAAAATATCTTGTAGAAAAGTAATTACCGATGTAATATTAGGTAGAGAAATGAAAAACAAATATAAATTTAACTTACAAAGATTTTTTTTATGATAAAAAAATATTATTTAATTTTACTATTAAAAAATAACTAATATTATTACTCATGAAAATATAAATCTATTTAATCAATTTATCTATACATTGAATTTTCTACGAGGTATTTTATAACATCATTAATATTGCATTAAAGTGTATCAATGAAAACGTTTCAAAGTCATCACATTTACACGTTTTCACATTTGTTATATAGTTATGCTTATATTCCAAGGTATTGAAGTACTTCCAAGTGATGTCTCAAATAAATAAACAAACCTTTGTTTCTAGATAATAATTATTTTTATATTAACAAAAATATTAATAATGTGAAGTGGAATTAAGATTTAAACAAAGTGTTTGTTATCATTATCTTATACATAGAATTCTGGACTCGCTACAACTTAATACAATAAGAAATAGTGTATTTATTCACAAACAAGTCAAGTGCTAATCAGAAAACTCAAATAAATATTATTTTGTTATTATAACACCATTTTAATATCATAATATTTAATATTTTAAAAAAAAATTATCTATTGTACTATTTTCTTTAAATGAAGAGAAAATTAAATAAAATATATTTTAAAAGCTGACCTCTTCAATATGAAAACTAGAAGTAATCTTTGTATGCTGCCACGTGAGACCCTTATCTTTGCACGTGTCTGAACCGATTCATTTTCCTTGATGCATCGTTGGCCACACGGCTCACATTCATATTTTTCAAAGTGCGGATTAAATAGTTGTTTTTCATTAATTTCGACTAATTTGAGCTGATTTTATATGAAAGCAAGAAAGGTATGTTTTCACTACATAAAATAATATTGAGGACTTGTCCGCTTCAAGGGAAGGTATTTCTAAAGTCTTGTGTTATTGTCGAGTCAACAATCAAGTCCATTATATACCTCCCCCTCGCCTCTTTCTTGGTTAATTTTCTATTGTTGATGTTTTGGGGGATCAAATGGATTGCGGAGTGTCGATTCGCTTTGTAATTTGTGTCTGTTTGGTGGGCTTTACCGCTGCCGAAAAATGTGTTCCTGAAAAGTGTGGTTCTGTGAATGTGAGTTACCCTTTCTATATCCACAATTCTCATTGTGGACGCCCTGGTTTCAATCTCAGTTGTACCAAAGATGAAGATACTGGGAAGATGGCTCTATTTCTTCCTGCTGAGGTCGCTAATGATACTGAGAGCGATTTAACAACAGCTTATTATAAAGTTTGGGAAATCGATTATTCTGGTTATATTGTCATTAATGCGAGTTCTCTCAAAGCCTCTTCGTGTGGGCAAAATCAAGACGCGGATGCATTCAAGCGGTTTTTTCTACCTGGGCCTTTTTATTTTTCCATGTCTGATAAATTTGTTGTTGTCGGTTGCAATACAACCGGTAATTACGGATACGTCTACGAAAGGGGAGAAGCAAGATGTGTATCTTCATGTTACTCCCAAATTGATCCACCATACTGTCGTTATGGCTGTTGTGAAATCTCCGTTCCAGATAAAAATTATGTGATAGATCTCAGGTCCGAAGGCGAAGTTGTGAAAGATGGAATTTGTGGCTTCTCCACCATAATGGAGCCGGCCACCTTCAGGGTAGTCAACAATAAAACAGACTTCTCTTGGGAAGAAGTCACGACCGCTTATTATGGTCTCCGTCTTACCTGGGGTATCGGTTCTAAGAATTGCTCCACGGCTAAAGGAACCAATTATTCTTGCTCCACCAATGCAAAATGTTTGGCCTCTCCGTCAAGATGGGGGCACGTATGCAGATGCCTTACTGGATATGAAGGAAACGGTTACTTCAACGGCACTGGTTGCACGGGTATAGCCTCCTCACTCTTCTTTATTATAAGCTTTATTAGTATCATGGTTTCTCATTTTATTGTTCATTTGAGTGGGTTCAGGGAACTTTCTTTTTAACTAAAATTAGAAAAATTGAATATAAGAATCTCCAGTCTTCTTGTTAATCTGAGCATCATGCGTCGTCAATTATATGTTTTGTTTAGTATAATCATTTATTTTCTAAAGTCTCCTCTTCTCATGATTCCATGACATACAGACATCAACGAATGCAGTAATAAAACCTTGATTGAGTGCGTGGAACCATCGAAGGGAGGCGTGTGCCATAATTTGGCAGGTTCTTACAATTGTTCATGTGCAAAAGGTTACACTGGAGATGGCTTCAAAAACGGGTCAAGGTGCGAGTCGGAAAGATCAAACAAAAGCGTCATATTCGCGACTATAGGTGATTATATTGCGCCGCATCTAATTTATATGTGATTCAGTCTCTTAAAAATATATTTGTAACAAGTTCTGTTCGGTGTGTGGTCAGGCTCTGTTTCAGCATTCGTTGCAACTTCTTTAGGAGCGTGTGGAATAGTTTGGTTGCTGAGAAGGCGTTACCAGAAACATGCAAGGGACGAGTACTTCCGATGCAACGGAGGATTTTTGCTGGAGAGAATCCTAGCAGAAAAGCGAAAACAAACCGAGGGGAAACGTTTCAGGATGTTTTCTGAAGATGAGCTCAAAAAATCCTCCAAAGATTATTCAGATGACATGAAGCTTGGTAGCGGTGGTTCGAGCACGGTATACAAAGGCATCCTTTCAAATGGTACAGCTGTGGCTATTAAAAAATTCAAGGAAATTCCCATTGGAGTAGAAGGCGAGGAATCCATGAACCAGTTTATCAACGAAATCGTGATTCTGTCTCGTCTTCATCACAAAAACGTGGTGACCTTGATTGGATGTTGCCTGCAAACACAATCTCCACTTCTTGTGTACGAGTTTGTCGACGGGGGAACAATTTCTCATCAGCTGCGTTGCGGTCGTTTATCTTGGCAGAGTCGCCTACAGATTGCGATGGGCAGCGCAGAGGCTTTGGCATATCTGCATTCAGAATCAGATCGCCCCATTATTCACAGGGACGTGAAATCAACTAATATTCTTCTGGACAATACCGTCACTCCAAAAGTTGCAGATTTTGGAGTATCTCGCCTGCTGTGCGGGAATGATACGCACCTCACCACCAATATAGTGGGCACCCATGGTTACATGGATCCTGAATACTTTGACACAGGTACGCTTACTGAAAAAAGCGATGTGTACAGCTTTGGTGTATTCTTGGCAGAGCTTATCACAGGTCGAGAACCACTCTCTCCTGGAAAACCTACACAGGAAGTCGTCTTGTCTAAGTTTTTCCTCTCCAAATGTAAGGACAACTGTTTGACTGATATTTTGGATCCAAATGTTAAGAATGAAGAGAACCTGGAACAGATGACTGCTGCAGCAAATTTAGCTAGAGAATGCCTTTGCCCGGAGGGAAATGGAAGGCCGACTATGAAAGAGGTCAAGATGAAGCTTGACGAGATGGGAGGTTCTACAATACTCGTCACATCGATTTCATGGTCAAACGACCAAATTTCAAGTGCTGCTCAAAGTGGGCAAATGAATTCACTGTTTCAACTCACAGAGACGTCCAGGATGCATGGACGCTGATTTAGCGGTCTCCACAAATTGGTTATTATTAGCTATTACTAATAAGGGTTCCGTCGGGATATTGCATTAGTTTTTCATCTATATTGAAAGGTACATGTGTAGTGCAGTCTAGTAGGTTTTAATAAAAGGAAAAACATAATATATCTTAACAAATTGTTTATTTAATGTTATTAGCACGGGTTTTCTCTGGATATTAAACATCCTCAATGTATTATTTTACCATTGTATTGTTTATGAAAAAATAAAAATAAAGTTGGATATACAAAACTTTTGATTAAGATTATTTTTTTTGTTCCGTTCTTTTAGATCATATATACTGGTCTATCGTATCAATTGTAGAAAGGTATTTTTTAGATTTATTAAATGTGTATTTTTGAAATCTTTGTCTATTATTAAAAATTCTAATTATGAAATAATTTAAAAAATTTAATAGAAACTTTAAGGTGATTGAGCTTCTTCATTTTTATAAAATGATCTCTTTGTTTCGTTTATAGAAGGGAACAAGTCAAGTTCTTAAATATGATTTGTTTGACTTGTTTATAAATATTTTTTGTAAACATTTTAGTTGTAAGTCAAGTTAATGGTATTTTGTATTACATAAATTAATGTACTATCATGTTCATATAAATTTCTTGCTTGATTTGAACAAGGTTTCCTAATTTTTAATTTGAACATTGAACCCTAACTTAATTCAAATTGTGTCTTTGTGTGTGATAGATCCAAAATTTATCATAGTGTAACTCAAATAAAGTAATTTATTAGAAAAGTATTATAGTAGAATGAATCTTATATGATAGATATAATGATCACCATTTTGTTATTTGATTAATTGCAACATCATTTATATAGGGAGATATAGTTGTTTAGTTTCCAATCAAAATTGCAATACTAATAACTATAATGATTGGAAAACAAAGTGGTGGTCTAGAGATTGTAAAACATAAATATATATTAACACTATAACCCAGAAGCTTATATGTATTTTACACATGTATGTATAACCATTCTGAATATTATACATGTGTATTTTTTGAAGCTAGACATAATACAAAATTCATGATTTAAATAGTAGGTGTGACATGCATAGATCCCCTAGTCCATACACATTTGCATGTACAACCTCTTTAGCCAAACAAAATAGCACTTACTCATGAGGTTGCATTTATAATTTCCTTCTAGATGGGTGCTATACTATCCATATTATCATTGATACTTGAATAATCTCTCAAACTATTTAATGAAGTATCTAGAAAATATTTTGTGTATCAAACATAAAATGAAGAACAAAACTCAATTAATGTAAATATAAGGTATCCATTCTTAGTGTTAAATTGATTCCTCTCTTTGTCTCAATAAATTTTTAATTTCTTACTATTGTTTGAATTGAAAGAGTATCTTCTTTCTTTTGTCAAATTTCTCCACCCCTTCATAATTTTCCCTTGAGTTATAGCATGTATGATCATACCTCATTTAAAGTACTAAGTAGAATCAATTAAGTGCTTGTCTCCCACACAAGCTATTGATCTTTATACTATTAGAATAGAAATCGTCATTGGGCTAGTTTCTTTGAAATTTTTCTTAAAACTCTTCCTAAAAGTAATTATATCTAAACTTTTATGATTCTTCAATTTGATTTTATTGAAATATTGTGAATTTCAATTGTGGGTCTATTGGAGTTAATCTTCTCATTAAAAAATACTTAGTTAAGAGGTAAAAGTACTCACTAGTAGTTATACGGTAAAAATAGTCACTAGCAAATATATTGAAAAATGAAAATATAAAAGAAATTGACATAAAAATGTAAAAATGAGCACTATTCCTTATTACCAAGTGTCAATACTCAATAGGGAAAAAATATTGTGAATTTCAATTGTAGATCTATTGAAATTAAACTTGTTATAAAAAAATATTTAATTAAGAAGTAAAAATACTTCTAATAATTAAGAAGTAAAAATAATCACTAACAAATGAATTGAAAAATGAAAATATAAAAAAAATGACAAGAAAAAATGTTAAAAAAGAGCACTAGACAATAAGAAATGAGAAATTTGTGAACACTATTATTCATCGAAACATAAATCTCAAAAGATTAATCTAAATGTGATTTTTACTTACTTTTCTACAAGACATTATAGGAAGGCATCACCAATATATATTCGAGTCAATGAGGGTACTACCACCCATGCCACAAGTAATTAGACCCTTGCTTTCAGTCCAAAAAAATCTTCATTCAACGCGGTTGGAAGCACGTCTTTAATTGAACTTGGCGTTCATAGGAGAAAAATATGCCTGAGAAAAGTAGAGCACTGAATAGTGGAGAAGCCAGTCGCTTTTACAGCTTCACCAACTACCATCGTAGCTTCTTCTCGGATGAAACGCCGTTTCAACTTTAATGTGGAAACGTCTAAACAGGAAACTAAAAATGAGAAAATAGTGAACACTATTATTCATAGAAACATAAATGTCAAAAGATTAATCTAAATGTGATTTTCACTTAACTTTTCTACAATATATTAATAATCTTTTAAACTATTTAATGAAATATCTAGAAAATATTTTGTGTATCGAATAAAATTCAATTTATGTAAATATAAACTACCCATTCTTAGTTTTAAATTGATTCCTTTCTTTGTCTCAATAAATTTTTAATTTCTTACTATTGTTTGAATTAAAAGAGTATCTTCTTTCTTTTGTCAAATTTCTCCACCCCTTCATAATTTTCCTTGAGTTATAGCATGTATGATCATACCTCATCTAAAGTACTAAGTAGAAACAATTAAGTGTTTGTCTATCACACAAGCTATTGATCTTTATACTATTAGAATAGAAATCATTGTTGGGCTAGTTTCTTTGAAAATTATTTTAAATTTCTTCCTAAAAGTAATTATATCTAAACTCTTATCATTCCTCAATTTGATTTTCTTTAAATATTGTGAATTTCAATTGTGAATCTATTCCAGAGTTAATCTTGTCCTAAAAAATACTAAGTTAAGAGGTAAAAGTACTCACTAGTAGTTAAGAGGTAAAAATAGTCACTAGCAAATGCACTAAAAAATAAAGATATAAA
Source organism: Chamaecyparis obtusa (assembly GCA_027943335.1). Classification (NCBI taxonomy): domain Eukaryota; kingdom Viridiplantae; phylum Streptophyta; class Pinopsida; order Cupressales; family Cupressaceae; genus Chamaecyparis; species Chamaecyparis obtusa. Next base: position 105,005 of record BSBK01005503.1, on the reverse strand, counting down.
AGAAATTGACATAAAAATATAAAAAAGGAGCACTATTCCTTATTATCAAGCGTCAATACCTAATAAGGAAAAAATATTGTGAATTTCAATTGTAGATATATTGAAATTAAGGTTGTCATAAAAAATATTTAGTTAAGAAATAAAAGTATTCACTAGTAGTTAAGAGGTAAAAATAGTCACTAACAAATGCATTGAAAAATGAAAATATAAAAAAAATTGACATAAAAATGTATAAAAGAGCACTGAAAATAAGAAATGAGAAAATTGTGAACTCTATTATTCATCGAAACATAAATCACAAAAGATTAATGTAAATGTGATTTCTACTTGACTTTTCTACAAGATATTAAAGGAAGGCATCACCAATATTGGCTTATATTGGAGTGAATGAGGGTACTTCCACCCATGTCACAAGTAATGACACCCTTGCTTTCAGTCCAAAAATATATCTTCTTTCGACGCCGTTGGCAGCACGGCTTAAATTGAACTACTATAGAAAAGTCTGCCTGAGAAAAGTACAGTACTGAATAGTGGAGAAACCAGTCGCTTTTACAACTTCACCTACAACTATTGAAATCAAATAGAGCATGGTAGATATTCAATTCTTTACCAAATTCTGGAAGCTGCTTCTCGGATGAAACGCCATTTCAACTTTAACAGCAAAGTAAAAAGCATACTTCTCCTTATACATTACGATATTGTTCAGTTTGCTGGATAGCGACGGGTGTTTGATATATAGTGGCATCTGCGTAGAAGCCAGGTTTTATTTTCCTCCAAGCAAGGGATTATTCATGTTTGGAAGTATTTAGGTGACTTGTAATATAAAGTCTTTAACTATATGACGAATGAGAAGACGTGTAATAGTGATATGACTTTGAGAAGTCCTTGGCAATTAAATTTAACGAAATATTGATTATGTTGTTACAAAATATCTCGTAGAAAAGTAAGTACCAATTTAATATTTAGTCTGATTGATTTTTTATTTAGATTTATGTTTTTATGAATAATGATATTATATATATTTTAATAGTCAAACAAAATAATATTTTTTAGTATCAAAGTCTGAGTAACTCAAATTTATGTTTGTTTTTTCATTTGTTTACATTTGAATAATTATATATAATTGATTGTTCAATAATTTTGAATATTACTTTTCTACAATCTATAATAGATTGTGGAAAAGTAATATTTAAAATTATTGAACATTCAATTGCATTAATTTATTCTAATGTTGCCAAATATATATATATATATAAAACTTATGAAGATTTTAATGATAAAAAATATTATTTGCTTTTACTATCAAACTAGCAATCACACTTGAGTGTGCAATGGATATGCCTTTTTTTCTATGTTATTTTCATTTTGTTGTTCTTTTTTTTTTGTCATTAATGTGCAATTTTTGTTAATTAAATAGAAATATAATTTGAAAACCTTTTTTGCAATACATTATTTCTTTTTTTTTTTTGCTTGAGACAATACATGTATTAAACTTGTTTTACAAGAATTACAAGAATTATCTTTTTTTTTTTAATTTGTTTATGATTGGTTAAATATATACAATGGTTACTATTGAATATAATATGTTGGGAAGTATTGTTTTCTGCATATTCAAAGAATCTATGTATTTATTTTATACTACAATTAATGGAATAGTTTATTTTTTTTGTGCATGATTGGAAAAATATAGCATTTGGATTGTACTGAAGCTTACATGCAATACTTTTTGAAGTGTAAATATCATTAGCATTGTATAAACAAGTAGTATAGATCTTGTTTACGGCAAACTGAGTAAACTAACAACTTGAAAGGATAGCATTAGTTCCAAAAATGTAAGTATGCATTGGCAAAAGAGTTTGCCTCTTATCGAGCAAGATATTAGTTCTAAACGATTACATTATGGTCGATGAGTACTTCTAGCATGGGGTCAAAATCATCGAACCAATAAAGGTGCTCGAGTGTGCGTCGAAGCACACTCCAGTTGCATGTGACAAGATCAATACTTGGGTAGAATGTACAAGTTGTCTGGGTCGATGTAGGTATTTGCTCCCGTATAATATTTTGTATACGATCATGTATTTGCATAGACAAATAAGCTCCCTGTGGTCCCCACCTTTCTACAACCCGTTGGTTCCACATTGTGTTTGAGTTTGATGCAAAATGCAAGTGGTAAATTTGACTATGATAGCAAAGGTTTTGCAAAGATGTTGTATTGGTTTGTGGAGTTCAAAGTAGTTTCTCTAACCATAATTGTCTTGTGCCATGTATCAAAGAGGAGTATTCGGTTTCAGATGCTATTGATGCTGGTTGAAACCACATCTCACTTTGGATATGATGAACCTCCATTGGATTGCATGTTTCACAAGTCTCCAATTCTGATATATACAGATCCCTATAAAAGTGTGAAAAATTTCTTTGTGATACTGGACGATATGTTATTAATCCTCTTTCCTGTAGTAAGTTTTTTGCAAACAATCCTGAAGTCCTTTCTTCTTCATGTATCCTACGAATGTCGACATGTTGAAAGAAGTCATCAATTACAATTGTTCTTTGTCGCAACATTTCTACAAAGTAGTTGAAAAATTATTAATAACCATACTAACAATAACAAAGTAAAATAATTTTATAATTTACATTCAATTTCATATTCAAATTGTAATTAAAAATACTTAGCATTTACTTTTAAATGAAAATCTATTATTTTGTAGAGGGTGAGATTGGTTCTTGTACAAATTTCTAAAAATTATAAATCAATTCTTATTTTTTGCAAATGAAAACCAATTGAATCTAGGTCATACTATGGTGCCTCACAAAGAAGAAAATTATGTAGAAGTAATAAAAAATTTAAAATGAAAGACAAATAATTGTCTATACACCTTTATTAGAGAAATAATTGTCTATACTGTATACCTTCAAATTGCTAAGCATTTTAGGAGAGGTAATTTATTTTTGAGAGAAAATATTGGTCAACCTGCATGAAATGAGATTTTTGTTAGAAATACTTTTATTCTATTTGTCAACATTTTATTTGTAATGGACTATATGGAAATGTTAGATAACGAACGCACCTTTATTATTTGTAGTTAATTTGTTGTTTTGGAAGGAACAATATATGATAATCTCATCAAACGAGATTCTTCTTCTTTTCAGCGAGCGACAAATTGGCTTTGTTGCAATCTTGAATAACATTCAAATGTGAACATTGGTTGAATGTGGAGGTCTGCAAGGTTAGAAACTCTTGATATTGTTGTGAATGTTAGCCCTTGTTGATCAGTGTCGCCAATGTCAATAGTAGCTCTTTGAAGTGTAAGGCCTTGTGATTTGTGTACTGTTAAGGCCCATTCCATTTTGAGTGGTATTTGATGGTGGATCCCACAACTTATTGGGAGCACTTGAATATATTTTGGGTTCTTAGTGTCCCATGCTGGCCCCGTGTACTTTTTAAATTCAACAATGACAAAAAGAGGAACTTGAGGTGGTTGTTTACCATCATTGTATACAATTGCTTTGACTTGTCCAAGTGCTCCATTGACAAGTCCAGTTTGCACCTATAAATTTTCACAGAGCATGACCTCTTGGTCAATACATAAGAGGAGCTTAGATTGAAGTTGTTCTTCTTCTGGCTTTGAGCATCGTAATTATTTTAGTTGCTCTACATTGGAAATGGCAACTAGTTTTGCTAAAGATAGAAACATTTTTTTGATATGTAGTAAGACCATTTCATTTGTTGCAAAAATATGTATGGAAGAAATAAATGGAGCCTATTCTTTTGAGGTGAGTGTTGAACTTGACCATGACATCAGTAGTTCCTAATTTGCAATTGTAGGTGTTGCATTTCACAAATTAGAAAAGAGTGAGAGGAATTGAATTTGAATTGAGCTATCTCCAATTTGTCAGAATATTTTGTCCAGTGTAATAATAGTTTTGAAGTTGCACCATAGTGTGCCACCATAGGAGCTTTAAGCATACATTGGGATGTCTTTGACTGGTGGAAGTTGCCCCAAATCACCAAAAAACACAATAGACCGTGCTCCAAAAAGAATGTGGCTATGAGTAGGGAATGATTGTTGTAGTCTCATATCTATTTTTTCTAGTAACTTTGGACCAATGAAACTCATCTCATCTATTATAATGTACCAAATGAAGTACATGTTCTCTTGGTAGGTTGCAAGTGCTTGTCCTTGTAGAGGCATCATTTCATTGATTGGTATCCAGAGGGAAGAATGAATTTTAGTGGCATATATGTTGAATGCTGCTACGCTTGTAGGTATGAGCAGTACCAAGGGTGATTGTCCATGTGATGTTGATCTAGCCATTGTTGACTTTATGCTTGTGATAAGGTGTGACTTCCCAGTACCTGTGGTGCCTTGAACAATAATCTTAAGTGGTTCTTGGTGAGAATTTTCATTTAGATGTGCTAGAATAATATCACTTACATTATGTTGTTGTGTTGACAGCGTCGATTTGTTTTGGTGATTAAGAACATGCAGGTCTTCAAATGTGAGGTGATTTGATTGTATGAAAGTACTAGCTATTTTTTGTTGTGTTGGATTGAACTTTAATTTTTTCCAATTATTTTGCAAGTTAATTTCATGGCTTCCAAGCATGTCAAGATCATTTAGGTGGATAGGTAGGCCTGGATATAATCCTGATAAGACCTGCCACACATTAGGGATATTTTCATGCATAATATTTGCACCTATTTTAGGGTCGTTTACCTCATTTTCATGAACTAAATTAGGATTTGTTCTACATACATGCCAAGGTTGGTATTTGCTTTTGAATTCCCCCCATTTTGCAATAATTTCAAGTGATGAAGAGCCAATATCATTTTGGATGTTGCGAAATGGTTTGTAAAGAAATAATTCACTCCAACAAAAGGCTTCAAAGCTAATGTCATCCTTTGCAGGGATGGCTATGAAGTGTGGAGATACTCTAAGTATAGCTTTGGTGGGGTGCTCTTTCCATATAAGTTTTTTTTTTAAACCCTAAATTTCCATTTTTGTGTGACTTCAATAAGTGATGATGTGTCTAATTATGTAGGTCGTCAAATGTAAGCTTCAATATTGGTTGGGTATGTGGTTGATGTACTGGGTGCAATCGGTACATGTTGGATATTTTTTGGTTGACATTTAAAGATACAAATATTCTACTAGATATGAAAAGTGGAAGCTTGAGGAGAAGGTGGCAGGTTTCTTGCATGCCAATGTCACAGTCGACAATGTTTTCAAGAAGCATTCTATGAAAAGCGACTGGGGCAGGTTTTTGAGAGTCAAATTTTGTTGATATGCGTGATAACATGGCGTTGTATGTTTTAGACTTTTTTTTCTGACTTTGCTGCATATTTTGCAATGTAATTAAGGACAACATCAATGGAGAGGACTGGCTGGAAATCTACATTGGCCCTCCAAATGGATAGTATTTGTGGGTTGTGTAGGTTTAGGCGGTCATCATTACAAGAAGGGGTGTGTGTAGGCTGGCCATTTTCAACTATAAAAAGTTTCAAAATTTCTTGTGTACTCCAAGGGGCTTTATAACGACACACAACAATAGGGCCTTTCATTCGTAGGCATGTTTGGAGAGAGCATTTTGTGTGTCATTGCACACGGTTGACTAATTTAGTGTAGTCTATTATGGGGTTAGCCAAACTAATCATACTAGTATCCATCAAACAAGGGTCATCAATAGGAGTTTGATAATTTTTTTGGGTTTCTCAATTGAATATTTTTTGGGTTCCAATCTGATACATATGTATTGATAAAGTTAATTGCATTTTCTATGGATTGAGTATCATTCAATTGTAATTTACCAATATCTGGTGCTTAACGTAGCCAGATGAAACCATGGATATGAGCTGACCCTCTGTGCTGTCATTCATACCTGATAGGTTTTGTTTTTAGGATAAAATATGTTGAAATAAATAATATGAGTGCGATGAAGTGAGATTTATACCTATACCAATGATCTGTTGCACCAAGAAGCTTGTCTAGTACCTCCTAATGAAATGTTGTAAACCTATGATGCATGTAGAGTGCTGCAAGGTGTGGATTTTGAATTATGTTTTGTATCCTCCATTTGGTTGCTGCAGTGCAGTGTGTTGGTGAAGTGGATAGCATGGTGTTGTGCAAGTCTATCCATTTTGCATCTGTTGCACTTAGGGTAAAGAACAAAGTTGAACAACCAATTTGAACGACCATGTCAATAAGCTCACCTCTATGTTGGATCCAAAATGGTCGTGTCCCACGAATTAATGATCCAAATCGCATCAGTTTCTCTACAAGTTTGTCATTGGGCAAGTCCTTTAATATTTGGTGCCAGTCAACAATTGTTGTAGGCATAGAACCGTCAAGTTGTTTACAAACAAAGACAACTGATGTGGACTGGCTTTGATGTTGTAGGAGGATATTCAGTATTAAGTATCTAAACCATGGGTGTTTCCAAAACCTATTATCATGGTAGCGTAAGAGATGGTGAACATATTCATGTAGCTTGACATCCTTTATGTGTTGTTGTTTAAATGCAGCATCACCCTTTGGGAATAAAGTTGGGAATGCCATTGCAAATATTCCTTCTACTATGTATTCATTGATTGGCGATGCCAAAATGGTTGGCTATTGTATGGTTTGAGTTGGCTATCCTTCACCTAGTTTTAGTAAAGAGCATACCTCTTCCATCTCACTGCATGCAACTGGTAGGTTTGGAACAAATGAAGTTGTGTGCATGGTCTCTTCCAATGCATCTTCTTATGTTACTTCTATTTTATTGGTGGCAATTTCAATAGGATCATTTGTTGCAGTTGTTGAGTATAACTGGTTTGAAATGTCAATGGAATGAAGCAGCAAAGATGATAATGTAGATTCATCTATCTTCACATCTTTATAATATGGATCGTTGCATATTTTATATTTTAATGCTTCAAAGACACAACTTCTCCTAACATAGAAGTTGTCTTGCTAATGGTTAATGTTTTCTTTGTTCACTAGAATTATGTCCAAGGCATCTATTTGCCTTGGCAGGAAAAATGCAATTGTAGAAATATCTTGGGGAAAACATATAGTGTGGCCACTATATTTGAGTTTTCCACCTCTTGCATAAGTAACTTGTAGGATAGGGCTTATCCTTGCAATTAGAATCTCCTCCATTTGAGTTAGAATTTTTAAACAATTAGGTTGCACACCAGGGTTCATATTATTCCATTTTGAAAATCAATTTCCATTTCTTTCTGAAGAGCATCTACAACATGTGGTTGATCCATTTGATTAATTTTTTTTTATTCTTGGGTATTTTTCCATGCATACTGAACAAGTTGAAATTTTGGAAAGGTTATCCAATTTGCAACAAAAATTATCTCTAGTTGTGTAGTAGTTTTGAGAGAAATGGGGAGTATATGGTTGGATGGGTGGGATGAAGTGAGTAGTGCTTTCAATTTGAGGCAAATTTTCTTGTAGATGGTCTAGCAAAGGCAATGTAGGTAATATGGGGATGGATGGTTCACCTGCAAGATTTTGACGACTTTCTCATTTTTTCTTGTTGATAATGTCTTTCGTTGCTTGGTACCTTGCTCGCCGCTTTTGATTAGTCTTTTTTTTTTTCCTAGTTGAGAACTATCATTTTGTATATCCATTTATAGATATATACCCAAATAAGAGAGATTTGATATAGACCTGCAATTAGTATTTTTTGGAATTAGATTCTTAGTTATTTTGAAAGAATAGTTAATAAGATACTAAATATTTAAGTATTAAAATTCTTTAGGTAAAATGAATCTAATTCATTACTTACACTAATATTTATGTCTTACTTTATTCAGTAAGAATGCATCAATATGTAGTCAAGCTTAAATAAAATACCTTTTAAAAGAGGTGAAAGCAATACATTTTTTGTTGGTAATTCTATTTACGATGATATGTGCCAGAACTTTTTTTTTGGTGTAACATTATAAATTGAAACTAAATGTTGTTAGATCATGTGCAAAATGATTGTATGAATAAAGCTAAAGAGAAGAATGAAAGCTCTATTGTATAATAATATTTTGAAGACATATTTAAAGAGTATTTGTACATGAGAAGATTGAAATAGAAAATTTGGTAATAAATGTATCCAACATGTTTTGGAAAATTTTCTGATGTATCATTGGAAGAATTTGAAAAGAAAATGTACATGCATAATTTATTTATTTGTTGATGGAAATACATTACTTAGATATATAGTATTTCATATTCCAAGCGTAAATTTTTTTTTGGTTTGTCAAAAATAGTAAGGCAAAATTACATGTATCATTGTAGGGAATGAAAAAAGTCTTTATACATAACACTCTAGTACAAGCTTTGAAATTTGGATATGTAACTGTGCATAATGAGATCCACGTGCCAATTTTAAGCAAGTTTCAAGGTTGTAATGACGATGCTTTGTGTTTCTTCACCCCCAAAAGGATTCATTTTGATGGTAAGTTCAAACAGAAATTGATTATTTATAACATTGTCCAATATGTGTTTTGTAGCATCAGGCTCTCCTAGTAGGAGTTGGAAATCTTCTACAGGTACTCCCAACAAATCAATGGAGGGTCCTTCAAATGCAGTCACCTTCATTAATTCACCTGTCACATCTTGCAAGTCCATCTTGAGCATGTAGTTGTAGGCCATAGTTAGAGAGCTCAATAGAACATTTGGGGCATCGAAATTTGTTTGTTGAGCAGTGAAAAACCTTTTTCTTACATTTTTTGTTATCCACTACTAGTGGAAATGAAAGGTAGTAGAAGTTGTCCAAATGCAATTTAGTAATTTTTTCTTGTGCACAAATAGGGTGTGTGTTGGATAATTCTTTGTTGACAATAGTAGAAATATCTATTGGATCAACAAACTTGGGTGGGTAACTATGGCCTTTTGACAAGGATATAGAGGTTTGGTCATTCCCTGCATTTGTATACCATATTTTTAATGAAGATGCTTCAGGCAAAGTTGGATTCACTATAATGGAGGTTGAAAAGGTGCTATCAAGTTTTTTTCTATTCCATGATATTAGATGTGCAGATTTGATCAAAATTATAATTGGGGTTTGTTGGGCAAACATATCAAAGATTTGTTTTCCTTCAACTTCACAGTAGCGACCCCATAGTGTAATATCTATGGTACAATTGCACATGTCTTTTATTGTTTCTTTACATTTCTTAGTTTCAGTGCCATTTTTTTACATATACTTGATGGAGGATTTAGAGATACAAGTACGCCAATGACATCTATAAGGGAGTTGATAGGAAATGCATCTAGCGAATCTATGGTCTTTAAATGGAAACTATGCTTGGGTATTGTAGAGTGTGGACATGTGGAAGGAGTTATGATTGATGAGCTTAGCAAGACTATTTCATAAGGGTTTGTCGAGATACTATATTTTGTATATGAAACTTTTATGCAACCACCAGATATCTTGTATAGACAAACAGGGTGGATAACCTCATAGAACTCATCTACTAGTTCATTAAAACAAGTTTGATGGATTTCAGATTTGTCTTTATCTATGAATTCAAAACCAAATAATTTTCCTTCACAGGAAGCATTTTTGTATTCATGGATTGGTATTTTTCCTAATGCTCGACCCTCAATGGACCAATGCCTATGATATGGAGTAAATGATTTAATGGGGAGTGGTTGAGAAGGAGCCTTATTTTGTACATAATACTTTGTAGTTGGAGAAGACCCTAAGGAAGGTTCAGAGGTCGAAGGTCGAAGATAGTCAGTAACTTGAAGGAGTGGAATTGGAGTTCCAACTATAGCTGCATTGTTTGAGAAGATTTCAAAGTTTTCAACTAAGAGTGCCCTACAAAGAATCAAGAGTGACAATTTAGCAGGGAGTTTTAGTTTGGAAATTAAGAATTTTAAGATGGTAGTGTTAAAGATAGGGCTTACGTGAAGTTATGTAGCATCTTGCAGGAATATTTTGTGAGCCAAATAATTGATCCCTTCACCAAAGCCTCTTCAATGACAAGATCATTGAATTTATCTGGTAGTAGTGTTGAATGGGTGTGTCCACCATTAGAAAGCTATAGTTGGTATTTGGTAGTTGTAGAATGTGTTTGTTGGATAGAATGGATAGATGTAACTTGTAAGTATGGATTTGTAATAGGTGAGCCTTCAAGAATCTTAGCAAGTGCGCCTACCGTTAAAAGTGCCATTTTGAAGTACAATATAAAAGGAATAGAGCAGTCTGCAAATGCAGGTAAATTTTATAGTTAGATTGTGGTAGACTTAGTACATGTGAAATGCAGTTCAATTTCAAGAGAATGAGTTTTAGCACGTTATTTTAAATTAGATTTTTTAAATAGGGAAAACCCATTCATAGATAAGTTGTTGATTTATATTTCTTTTTCCCTAGTTGAATATAATTGTTAACGAGGAATTACGTTAGTTTGTGTTTTTGTATAAAAGTGCAATGTATACCAATATCTCTCTATAAACAATTCAATTCAATAATACACAATATGTGAAGAAGTAAATTCTTTTGTTCAAGGAAAACTTATCTGAAAGACATTTATTTATTTATTGTATCAAAAAGTACATTCACATGTATAGATAGGTTTCATAGTACAGAAATAGGAGCTTGTCTATTTACAATAGATTATCTATATAGATGGTTATTTTAAAACTATTTAATAGAAGGTAAGACAAATGATCACTTTGTGTTCAAGTACATCTCATATGTTTTAACTATGGAAGGTGCTGCACCACCTATGTAATATCGATCATAATACATCTCTTTCACAAAGGTACAGAGGCCGTCCAATTTAGTACAACTGTCTTGAAGTGTAATTATGTCTATTTCTTCAACAACTGGGAATTGGCATTCAACTTTGAAGTTTTCTACACTATCATGACAATTGGTCAACAATATCGAAGATGGAGACTGAACATTGGTTGCAAGTTTTGATGGTTCATTCACTTAGAAACATGATTCTTGTAGTAAACTGGCTCCTACAATTGGAGTTGACGAGTTGCTAACATAGTTTGTTGTTTCTCCACTTAGGACTTCAATGATTTCTTGCTTTTTCATGTTTGTTTGCATTTCCTGAGAGCAATGAATGTAAATATTGTATAATTTTTAGCTTTACAAATAATTTTGGTGGGCATAGTAGTAAATGCCAAGCAATATGAACATAAACTAGATAAGTATTATATGATGCATGTGTATAATAAAAATTAAACTAAACAATACGAAATGATTAGGATTTTTTTTAATATTGTGTGACATAAATATAATGGATAATAATAAATGTATATATAATATTTAATTCCTATGTAGAAAATTTTATACTAAATATATTATAGTATGTTCATTATTTGTTGTTAAATATAAGTTGTAATTTTAAATATACCTCTATTATTATTTTTAAGGCTTTATACGGTCAATAATTTTGTATACCTATTAGTAAATACATCGTAACACAAACATTTTTATTAATGTATGGCAAACCTTGCGAATAACGAGATAAGAGAAGGGACCTTAATTAAAAAGGAAGTATGTGTTTAGTTATAGATTAGATATAAATTAAAGCTTTTAGTAACTCAATTTAAATTATAGGACATAGGATTTTAATTTGTAATGAAGAGGACATTAATTGGGCCAATACAAGATATAAAATGATCTACTTTTATGGATCATACAAAACTAAAATAGTATATAATAGATTTAGGTAACAAATTCTAAGTAGAAAATAATATAAATACAAAAAATGAAGAAAACACAACTTCATGACTTTATTAAGATAATAAATATTTAAATAGAAATTTCAATTTTTATAAATTTATTACAATTGCAAATATTAATAAATGTGCACATAAAAAAATAGTATATTACCAACAATAATAGTATTTTTAATCTTTACAACTTGTAATTATATTTTTTGTATTTACATTGACTTGTATATATTGTATAGTAAAATGAGAATCATTTTCTTATTTATAAAATAGATTTTTATAACTATATAATGCAAACAATTTGATATTAGATAATTAAATAATCAAATTTATGTAATCATTAATATATAATATGTGAAATTAAACCTTCCCTAACATGAAACTATTGTGCAGGCTATAAGATTAAACAATGATTATTCCTTGGGTTCAACCAATCATTAATGAGTTTTTTTAAGATTAGTTTTATGGTTGCTATTTCTATAAGTGAAGTTGCATATTTTTTAACATAAATATTTAAAGCATGGTTTGTGGCACTCTTTTACTGGCTGTATGATTAGCTGAAAATATGCATTGACGTGACCATCATTTAAAATTTATTAATTAAATTAAAAACCAAGTGATTTTGTGTTTTTTAATTTAATTAATATTTTTAAAATGATGGTCACATGAGTGCATATTTTTGGCTGCATAGACGCTGCCCCAGTAAACTAGGCTATGAAGCATGATTAAGTATTGTTGAGAAAGAAACTACATGGTTTAAGCATGATTAACTATTTTTGAGAAATAAACTACATGGTTTTAATTAAATTAATAAGACCTGGGGAGATGTTTGTAATCAATTTATATAATAAGGTGCCACTACCTATTTTATTGTACAAAATATTCTCTTCCTACTTTCCATTTATATCTAAATCTCTAACCTCATAATATTTAATACTTCTCGAAGAAGCAGATAACTCGTTTACCTACACAAATATGGCAATAGTCATATAAATTAAATGTTCAAAAGCGGGTAGTCTGTCTATGTCATACTGGAGAAATAAGGAAAAAAATTGAATGTGGACTAATACATTCAACTAAACGCGGGGTCTTGTAGAACACCCCGAGCCTCATGATAAATAACCTTCAAGTTGTAGTAGCCATTGTTTTATATTGATATGATTATAACTGTGTATTTTTTCTAGACATTCTATAATAGGAATAATTTCTATGTATAATTTTATATATTTAAGATTATGTATAGACAAAAATTAAATAATATTTTCTTTAAATTTTAATATATATATATATATATATATATAGAAAGAAATTAATTAGATAGTATAGTATAGTAAAGTATTACTTATTTATTATTTTGTAATTCAATTTATATATTATAATATAATAACAATATACATTTAATATTAATGGTGAGCCGTGCGAGAGCGAGAGGGGGAGCTAGGGCTTCGCAAATTGATGGTGAGGCAGAGGAGGATGATGGTGATGCATATGCAAGGGAAAAGGTGGATGACGGTGTTGAAGTTGCACATGCTTACCTCATCTGCTGTGGTTATGTCGAGAAGCCCTTGTCGTTGGCGCTCATTTCTACAGAGGCTGCTATGGAGCTACTCAGGGCTTCTGAGCTTCATCTTCATTTTTGTTTGGCTCCCTATTTGGTTCCCTCAGCCTTCATTGGGGATCTTCTCCTATCTCTGCGTGTTCACAACTCTCTAGAAGGCAATGCAAGAGTGTGAACTGGAGCTAGGGTTGCGCTAGGAGATGGCATTACAGAGGAGGATGTTTTCATTACTATAGAGAGGGCTTGCCTTTCTTTTGATTGGGACTATGCTACGAGTCCCCTGTTTATTATGCATGCCTTAGCAGAGATCATGGGGGAGCTGTTAAGGGTTTCAAGGACTGGTAGCCAGGCTCCCTTTTCTTTTGTTGAGGCTCTTCTCTTTTGCAGACTGGCCTCAAGGGCTAGATGCAGATTTGTGAAGGAATATCACTCCCTACCTGGTAGAGCTGCTAAGAACTTGTGGCTGCTTGAGGTTCAATGGCATGTTAATGACAAATCTGATGGGTTGGACTTAGCTCAGTATGGCTTAGATCCTTTCTTTTTTAATGAGTCTATGACCCTAGTCTTGTCTTCTCTATTTATAGAAGCTGATTTTTTCTGGGAGAAAGATTTGTTGCCAAGCTTTCCTTCTAGAGCAAGGCACAGCTTTGTGAGAGATGGGATTTCATTTAGTGGAAGTCCTGCAAATTATTTTATGATGCTTTAGGGACATCTATGCTCTAAGGAACCTTCTTTTGAGGAAGTCACTGTTGGGTTCCTTTCTTCTTGGGTTGATAGCACCTACTTCTCTCTTGTTGGGTATGTGACCCTCCTATATGTTTCTCCCCTAGTTTTGAAAGTTCATTCTTTCTGGGAGAAAGACCTGATCTTTCCCCTGTTGGGGGATATTTTTCTGGGCTGGATTCTTTTATGCAATACACTTATTGAGGTGGAGTATACCCCTATTGAGGTGGGGTCTGTTCAGGTGGTTATTTGGTGGTGGATTCTCTATTTTCTCCTACTCCCTTCACCCTCAAATCCTTTTGAGGTGGATGTCACACATCCTATGGAGGTGGTTTGTGTCAACTGGTTGAAGTGCTCTCATGGGAGCATAAGGCCTTCTCTCCCTTATAACTACGGGACTACTTGCAGGATCCAGTTGTGCAAAGGTCATTCTTTCTCAAAGGACCTAATGGATATGGGTCTTAGATACGACCCTGTGGCTGTGGGCTTGGATTCGGCATGATATTCTAGTTATAGGAGCAATGATAAAACCCATACTATTGGTTTAGGGAACCAAAAAATCCTAGTTTGATGTAAAGCTAAGGCTTTAGGTCTGGAGCAACTAGAGATTCTTTGTCTTTTCTTTTTGTAGCCATTGTAGTTTTGTTGGTTTGGGATTGCAAGTAGTTCTGTTGGCAATCTGTGTTGGGGGGTTCTGTAAAGCCAATTTCTTCATTCCCCAACTGTCTCTCTTTGGTCGGTGCTAATATTTCCAATCTTTTGTATAGGGTTATGGTTCCCTCCAAAAACTGACTATATATGGTTTCAGGGCCCATTCAAAACCTGTTTTACCTAATAAAAAACAATATACATTTAAAAAATAGTAATAATAGTATTAATTTTTTATGTATATTAAATCAATTATTTATATAAAATACATTAATAATTAATAAAATAGATTAAATTTAAAATTAAACATATAATTTATTATTCAACTACTATTTATTATTTATTATTTTTGTTTATACATTATAATATGATAGTTATTAAAATATAAAATAGAAATAGAAAATACAAAGAAAATCAATATAGAAAATAATTAAATAACTTAGTGGGTGGCCATTTCAAAGAGACAATCCAAATCACTAAAAAAAAATATAATAAAATAAACTTCACTGTAACTAAGAAAAAATTGCATTACCTTGAAAATTGACACATTGCACATAATGGTAAAAAGTAAATAATAAAATGGTTAGATCTGGGAAAAACACACACCTAAAAATTACATTACGCAATAGTCAAAAGTTAAGAAAAATAAAATAAAATAATTTTTTTTCAATATGTAAAGAAAATGTAACAGTTTTAAAGCACCAAGGGTTTCTAAGTGAAACCATAGCTGGCAGAATTAATAAGTTTAAAATTTCATTGAAAAAATTAATAAAGTTGGGAGCTAATGGTTGAAGACAAAACTCTGAAATTAAAATATATATATATATATTTAAATTATTAATAATAAAATAATAATTAACTAGAGTCAGTCACTCCCAAATATAATAGAGTGATACTATAACTGGTAACGATGGCAAACTATCATTTCTAGTAATGTTAATAAGGAATTATTCCATTCTGATAAAAATGGTTGACAGTCAAATCCACGTAGCTTTTCAAATAAATATACACTATACATGTATTTAAAAAGAGCTAATAGATAGACAAAGTTTGAGAAACAAATGCAATATATGAATATTGACAGTTAATTAAGTTTTTTATGGTCCACCGTAAAAGGGATCCTATTGTTGAAAAAAAGCTACAAATAGATTGCAGTGTGTTTAGAAAGAGTGAAAATACATATCTCTAAATAGTAACACCAACAATCATTTACAAAACATTATCCCAATTAAACAATTATGTAGTAAAATTAAACAAAGACCAATAAAAACACGATTTAATAAAAACAAAGAAAAAAGTTATTTGCGCAGCTACTTACTTTTTTGTCTTTTAATAACTTTTTTTCCACACCTTTCAACGATATGACTCACTATAATTATATAATTTTATTTTATTATTATTTATAACATAGTAAACTATATATTTTTCTTCCCTTATTAGTTTACAACTATGTTTTAAATTTGGAAAAATTAAAACATCTGGCATATTCTATTTTAAATTATAATCCCAATAGAAAGATGGAGAACGTGCTCACTATTCGTATAAGGACTTTGAGGGCATCTATTTGTCCAAATGCTTTAAAATTGCTCTATTTTTCTATAAAATTAATTATATAAAAGATTCTATTTGCTTTGTTGACTAGGAAAGTAGTGGCTTCGATTAAACTAGGAAAAAGAAAATAAAGTAGATTATATTATATCTTGATCAAATAGAAAACACCTAGCCGTTGGAGTTTTTGAATTAAGCAGCAATGTACACATAAACATGCAGGTGAGACATGAGTGGAAATACACTACGGTGTACAACTTTTCATAATAAAAGCTTTACAAATTTCACAGAGTTCATAGCAAAGGAGGATGTTTATGTTTGGTCCTAGAGAAACTACAAGCAACTGGAATTGATAGGTGTATCGAAAGGGGTTTTCATAGGTGAGAAAAGTTTGGATTTTGTTTAGTTGACCTATAGTCTCTTTAGGTTGCAGAGGAGTTCGTGATGCTTGGCAGAATCTTGGGGCCAGTTGTAGTAATGGGACTTCTACTCTACTTGAGACGCATGATATCCATGCAGTTCTTCAGCTACCTTAGAGAGCTCGAGCTAGCGGGAGGATCTCTTTCAATCGGCTTTGCAAATATAACTGGCTATTTAGTTATTTCTAGCTTGGCTATCAGAATGGAAATCGTCTGCAGTAGAAAACTCTTTCTATTTTGAAGGAGCAAATGGTAGCAGGAGTGAATGCAATTCTTAGGCATCCGCTAGGGAATTTTTAACACTGCACCAAACCACTGAGCTACCGAAGGGAAAAAAGTTTCAATAAAAGAATAGCCACATCAATGAAGGAAAAGTTATTCAAAGTTTTTAACTTTTCATTAAGTGTGTGCTCGTTTAGATATTTTCAGCTATTAGGGTTTCTTGTACAACATTCTCCTTGTCTATGTGCAGATTGAGCAACAAAACTAGACATCGACCAAAGAATAAAACAAGGTGGCATTTGCAATATATTGTGAAAGGGCTAAGAAGATCTGGAAAATACAATTTGCACTTATATACAAAGGGTATGTTTAAAATGTTTTGCGATCATATGTAAATGAAAATAGTAGGTATAATGCCAAATTCCACAACCGTTGCTAGCATTTCTCTTAACACATGTAGAATGGTAAATTTCCAATACAGGGTATGAACATCTATTAAAGAAAAAAATGATATGATATGGGCCTAGAAAAATGGTGGTCTTCGAAATGAAATAACATTAGTTGCTGTTATGAATGGTTTAATAGCACAATAGACAACTAGCAAATAAAATAGGACATAAAGAAGGGTTGACAAAGGAAAAAAGTACCAGAAGTTTGTAAAAAGACCCGATGTTGTGTGTTGTGAGTTCCTACTTTCTGTGTTCTGAGTTCCCTTCATGAATTCATGTCCAAGTATTCTTATCTCAGTGCTCTTTTCTTTTTATAGAACAAGACGGTGGTGCTGTAGAGTCTGATCCACCAAACACATTAACAGTAAGTGTAGGTCAATAACTGTAGATAACTATCCAAGGTGATATTTATAGGAAGGTAACTAATGCGATGGGATGCACAGTGGGCTACAATTCATATCTATCTACTACATCATCATGAGTTTAATGAGTTGATGGGTTTAATAAATGGTGAAAGACATTTGACTAAAGTTAAGATTAGATTGTGTATAGATGGACCACCAAGAAGCTCCCAATGGTAATCTCAGATTGGGTATAGATGGACCGCCAAGAAGCTCCCAATGGTAGTCATTAGGCTATCCAGAGCTTACAATCGTTGGATGAGAAAAAATAGCCTGAGGATTTCCAAAATGGAAATGCCTATGGCATAACAATATATAATATCATTATTCATGAAAATATCAATCTATTTGATCAATCTACTTATAGAGTGGATTTTATGCAAAGTATTTTATAACAACATCATCAATATTGCATTAAAGTCTATCAAAAAGAACATTCTAAAGTTGTATCACTTTTGCACATCTTCTCATTCATTATTAGTTAATGCTTATACTCAAATGTCATTGAAGTACTTCCACTAATGTCTAAGTAAATAAACTATCAATTGAACCTTGATGTACAATGGGTACGTCAAATAGTTGTGGAAGATGAATACATAAAAAATTGGTCTAATTTTTGTATACATTTGTGCAACACATGAGTTCAATTGGTTGGCTATTCATGGATGATACCATTTTTGTAACAAAGGTATCAATAGAGAAGTGATAGCTTCAAATCAAATTGGGATCCAAAATTAATTGAAATGAAATATGTGAATCAATAAGATAATGAGAATCTATTACTTATAAGCTCATGTTATGTTATGTTTGAGAGAGAGAGAGAGAGAGAGAGAGAGAGAGAGAGAGAGAGAGAGAGAGAGAGAGAGAGAGAGAGAGAGAGAGAGATAGGGTTGAGAGAGATGAAGGAATAACAAAATAGAGATAAATGGGGAGATATAACAAGAAATATAGACAAATAATGATTGGTAGATGAAGTGATAGATATATCATCGGTATAGGAAGAGTGTTTGATATATATTAGATAAATATATAGTGTTTAGTTTTGAGCCAGTATTAGTGTATATTAAACCTAATTGTCCGATAATGGATATGAAAATGGCTGGAAATTAGCAATATAAAATCGTGTGAACTTATATGAAGATAAAAATACCATTTTTTCAGGTTTGAGAAGAGTGCACTCTTTTTTTTCTTGTTGTCTTTCTTTGTTAGTGGTAATTCTTAACCATGCATCTATAAGAATAGGGATTCAAAAATTGGTAATTTTATGTTTTGTATTTGTAAAATCCATCAAAGCTGGGACATTGAACAACCAAAATAATATTTATAAGAAATAAAAAAAATAGCATGGGGACAAAGGTTATGATTGGCATTTCTGTGTGGGAAGGAAGTGACGTGAAGGTGGATAAAATTGATAAGAGAACATGGAGATGGAGGTTTATGGCTGCAATTTTGTACAGGAATCATGTGATGTCACCTTTAGCATAATTGACAAGAGTGGGATGGGAGAAGAAAAATGTGTATAGAATAGCATTCCATCCAAAGAATAATGTTAATATTGAAGTGACAGATTTCTTTTCTCAAGGCCTCTAGCTACGTGAGTTGGTGAGTTATAAGGATACAAAATAATATAAAATGAGTTGGTCATTTTTAAGGATACCAAATAATATAAAATGACAAAATGGGTAGAAGAAAGAACACTAATGGTCTCACTTTGAATATTCTAATGGTATTGGATATTCATATGAATTTCTAATGCTTGATTTGAACATGGTTTCCTAATTGTTAATTTGTACATAGAACCCTAACTTAATTCAAAATTTGTCTTTGTGTGTGATTGATCCAAAAAATTTCATAGTGTAACCCAAATGAAGTAATTTGTTACAAAAGTATTATAGTGCAATGAATCTTATATGCTAGATATAATTATCAACATTTTTTTATTTGATTCATTGCAACATCATTCATATAGGGAGATATAGTTGTATAGTTGGCCATCAAAATTGCATGAAAAATAACCATAATCATTGGTAAACAAAGTGATAGTTTAGACATTGTAACACATAAATCTATTCTAACACTATAACCTAGAAGTTTAGATGTGTTTAATATACACATATGTATACTCATTGTAAATATTATGTACATGTGTATTTTTTGAAACTAGAAATAATAAAAAATTCATGATTTAAATAGTAGGTGTGATGTACATAGTGTTAATATGATTTAGAATAATAGAGAAGGGGGGTGAATCAGTTGTTCTCAGGTCCAGATGTATCAATTAAAATTTTAAGCACTTCAACAATCTCAAATATAATCACCAACACTACTCGATCATTAAAGAATGTATGCCATAAACATATAACATGCAATCCACTATCCAAAAGTATTTAACTTCCAAAATATAGAAACATTCACACCAAAACATTCACACAAGTATGACACTAGGATTTATAGTGGAAACCTAGTTTCAGAAAAACCACTTTGTAACATGTTATTGATATTCTCACTCTTCTAAAGCAAGCTTTGTGAAAATCCAACCCTGTCAAAGGTTTAAAAACACAATGCTAGGTGTGACCCTATTAAAGGATTTCAATCACCCTGTTAGGAGTGAGCCTTATTAGAGGACTTAAGTACATTCCATCATAATGCAACCTTGATTAAAGGATTTAAACAATGACTATTAGGTCAACCTTGATTAAAGGATTTAGACTGATACAATGGTTAGAAATTAGTAGTAGTATCTGATTTGAAAAACATACAACTCACTTTGCAAATAATAGATCCAATTCGCACATATATGTTGGCTTACTGACTAAGTTATATTTTCATCTCCATCACTAATCTTCTCAGAATTCATCAAATCCTTCCAACATTTAAGTCCCTCATACATCCTTCTAGAAACATCTTCAATCTCCTCATTGAATCCACAATAAAATGGTTTACCATGTATTAAATTCTCCATACACTCAATTAATAAGGTCAACATGATTTACATAATCCAAGAATTCAACTAAGTCGGCTAGGAATTTGAATTCTTCCTTTAAATGTAAATTACTGATGCTCGGTCAATACTGTGTTCAAATCCTCGATCATCACTGCGTAGCTTAGTCATCTCTTCAAACTATCTTCCTCAGCTAATGATGTCATTCGACAATAAACTGATGTTTGGTCAACACTGAATTTACTTAGCATATACTAGCTCTCAATTGACACTAACATCACTCGGCTTAAACTAGATTTCTTCACTTTTTCTTGGTTAAACCTACTTGTTCAATCTTGCTTCTTACTTAGATAAGTAATACATTATCTTATCATTGTTCCACATAATTGAGTACTCATTGAAGTATCAAATAACTCAACCTTTCTCTAGGTTCTATTGTTATCACCCTTGCCCTAATCCTTCTCATCAATCAATAGATATAGTACTTTATTAGATAGCAATTGTCTTACCAGTTAAGGTTTGACATCAATGACAATACAATAATTGCTTCAATTATAGTTTCCAACAATCTCCCTCTTTGGCATTAATGGCAACACCATATGAATAACACATGATTCACCAACCGATCCAAAACTTTTGTCATTGCATCATAATCATTTGTAATATCCTTAGCTCCATTCTAATTCTGAATCACTTAGTGTATCTTGCTTGACCGTACACATAGTTACTCCTTCTGAATCTTTTATGTCTCTCTTTTCCTCTAATTCTCTGAATTACTTCCTCTCTTATGTGTTATCATTTGAATCTCCCCCTCTTTGACAATAATACCAAAGCAGTATCTAGAACTTGCATCTTTCAGATGTAGATGTCATCTTGTTAGTTCAATAACAATATTTCTCCCTTTTTCATCTTGCTTATGCCTAATTATCATCTTTTCTTTACTTTTCAAAACTCTAGGCCGCTCCTAAAGTGTGACCTTTTCTACATCAATTTGTCAGATACTGTGTGCAATACATTTGATGCAGTGATCCTAGCTTGACTAGGAAGCCTTAGTTAGGGGAAGCACCCCTAATTTACCTCTAAGATATTCATGAGCATCTTTAGGTAAAGCTTTTGTGAATATGTCTACTAGTTGTTCCTTTGTAGTCACATATTCCATTCTCACCTCTTTGTCTTGTACCAATTCCCTCAAGTAATGATACTTGATAGCAATATGTTTAGTCTTTGTGTGCATCACTGAAGTTTTTGATATGTTGATAGCACTTGTTTTGTCACAGTATATGACAGTTGGTTCAATGATCTCCTCTTTCATTCCTTTCAAGAATTTCTTAATCCATACCAAATTTGAACAGTTCACTACATTTGCTACATACTCAGCTTCAGCTATAGATTAGGAAATGCAGATTTGTTTCTTGCTTGTCCAAGAAAGAAAGCTCCACCACTAGTAATTTTTCTATCATCAACATTTTCTACTCAATCTACATCAGGGTGTACTCTCAGTTCAAATTTCTCACGCTTCTTATAATACAGTCCATAGTCTTCTATCCCTTTCAGATATCTCAATATTGTCTTCGCAGCCATCATATGACTTTCCTTAGGATTGGTAGAGAATCTTTCCACAATCCCAACTACTAGGGCTATGTCTGGTCTATTGTGAACAACATATTGTAGCTTTCCAATCATGGATATATACAGGGTTTTGTTTACTTCAGTAGTATCATCATTTTTAGATAGTTTCTGTCTAGTAGCCATGGGAGTACTTACTGGCCTTGAATCCTCCATACCAAAGGTTTTCAGTATCTCTTTGACATATTTAGATTGTGTGATAAAGATACCTTTTTCCATTTGATAGACATGTAAACCAACAAATAATTTTATCTCACCAAACATAGACATCTCAAACTCAGTTTGCATCTCATTTGAAAATTTCTTACACATGGCATCTTGTCCTCCAAATATGATATCATCTACAAAAATTTTAGCTAACAAAATCCCTTTACCTTCTTCATCTTTCATGTACAGATTTTTGTTGTCATTTATCCTTGAAACTCCAATCTGTATCAAGTAATTGTGCAGCCTCTCATACCATGCTCTGGGGGCTTGCTTCAATCCATACAGTGCCTTGTTAGCTTTCAAACCATATTTCTCTTATTTGGATCAACAAATCCTTCAGGTTTCTCAATGTACACTTCTTCTAATATACCATTATGTGAAGGTGTTCTAGGTGCAGACATATGTCTCTCGATTCCTCTATCATTTCAGAATAGATTGAACTCATTTGACACAAACTCTCTACCTCAGTCAGATCTTAGACATTTTAGGTTTCTACCTATTTATTTTTCAACCTTAGCCAAATACCATTTAAACAACTAAAATGTGTTGTATTTTTCTTTTAAAAATATTACAGTCATCATCCTAGTGTAATCATCAACAAACAAAATAAAGTATTCAGCACCACAATAGCTTTCTACACCCATAGGTCCACAAAGGTCGGTATGAACTAGATCCAAAATATTTTCAAAAGTAAAAGTCTTGCTCTTGAAACTAGACTTTGTCATTTTGCCCAACTCGCATTGTTTGCACATCATATTATCAAGTTTCTTCAATCTCTGCAAACCTCTAACTTTCTTCTTTTTACTAATATTTACCACATTGTCAAAATTAACATGACATAGCCTGTTATGCCATAGCCATACATCATCAAATTGTGCAATCAAGAATGTCTCTTTAGATAGATCTAGATAGAAAAAATTACCTCTGGTCTGTTCTCCACTTCCAATTAGCTCACCAGTGGCATCAAATATTTTAGCCTTTCTCTGATGAAATTCCACTCGATAACTAGTGGTATTAAGATGTGAAACACTTGGAAAATTATAGTTAAGATCTTCAAGCCAATAAGCATTTTCACAAGTGATCTTATCAATTAGCTTAATTAATCCTTTACCATTTATTGGTCATGGTGCATCATTACCAAAATTAACACTTCTACCTTTGTAATGATCTAGGGTTTCAAATTTACTTTTGTCACCAGTCATGTGATGTGAGAAACCACTATCAATAATCTATTTATCACCTTTCCTCACGTAAAAAACAAGTACAATTTTCTCATCTTTATCAGAATCATCTTTCATAGCAACATAAACTACTTCAATTTCAAAATCATCATTATCAGTCTCAGTTGCTTCTTCAGTAATATAACAGGATTTCTTACCTTTATCCTTGTAGACCTTGTACCTTTGGTAACCTCTTTTTTGTTTCTTATTCTTGTACTTTCTTTCTCATTCCTCATCCTTGTCATTCCCCTCAGGGCATCTTGTAGCTATATGGCCAACTTTGTTACATGAAAAACATACGATAGGAAGTTTACCTTTATATTTGCATTTTCCTCTTTTCAATCTTCTAGCCATAAGAGCTTCAAGATCCTCTAATTCCTCATCAGAAGTGTCACTATTGCTTGGCCAAACAATAGTATCAGAAACCTAGAGAAATGGACTGCCTATTTCAGGATTGGACACCCCAAATGATTTCTAAATGCATTATTTGGTCTCATTTAATTATCAAATAGGGATGTAAACCTTGGAATGGTGTCTACAAAGTATATGCTTCAAACCTCCTCTTCTAAGTCTATCTAAGGAATTCAAATGCTTATGCTTCAGGAAAACTATACTAAAACTGGTAAGCAGATATATTCTAATCAAAGCAGGAAATTACAGTTAGGAACTACTCCAACTGAATGTGCTGCATGAACAGGCTACTGATTCTAGTATCAGTAGCTGCAAGAACAATAGAGTTCTAAAACATAAAAATAAACAGGAAAATGAACTCTATACTAACAAGGCAATTCACTCATCAAGTGGGCCCCCTTGAATGAGTGAATGAGAAGTACAATCAAGATGCAAGTTGCAAACTTGAACTGAACATTCTATTCATCCATAAAATGATTACACTTGATTGAAACAATATGAAAAAGCTCTATTAAAAACCAGTTTGTTTGACTAACTCCAAAAGAGTCACAACCATCGATTATTTAAAAGAAAGAAACAACTAACTCCTAAATCTATGATCACTTCATAATTGAGGATCGGTTGCAACTCATAAAGTTTCATAACAGAAACATTATTGACTATAAAGATTCCCAAAATATAGCACACACTAAATTTACACATTGCATGCAACAGAAAGTATTGACTTACTTGCAAAGATTTTGCAATCTACGGTTGGCTTTGATGACTCTCACGCTAGTATGCTGATCTTTGAATATCCATGGTCAATTCCTACAAAACAATCAATGCACACATATCTAGGCATATACATATATATCCACATCATCAATATTAGGAAAAGGTGTAAGTCTTAATTATCACTCTTGCAAATCCTATGGCTATAGGAGGTAACTACCCAAAACATAGCTTAGGAGAGAAAACATCCATTAACATGTATAACTATTATATTCACCATTCCTGTCCATGAATTTAAGCAGATATTATGTCTTTAGAGGTATCCACATTTCCAACTTATGTTCACACACACATATATAACATATACATAGAAACCATAAGTTCATATGCTTAAAACCATAAATTCATGTCTATGTGCAATCAACTTGTTCTAGAAAGAGCATAAAAAGTAGTGAAAAATATGGCTATTTAGGAGCCCATCATTCCCCCCAACTGAACTATTGCTGGTCTCCAGCAATCATAAAGTTTTGAATCCTGGCACAGACCCTCAAATCACTAGTTGTTCTCTATCCAGACTCATCATGAACATAATCAAAGTATCCATGAGTCTCTTTGAATTTTTCCCAGTGCAGAACTTCAGAGGCCATGTCATAATCTGCTGCACTATCATTCATTGCCAGCAATGGCTGAAGGAAGAGTGGAGGTTGAAACCTTAATGGAAACCAATGGTTAAGGAGTTTCCTTCCTAACATAATCTACCATGGAGCCCTTCTTGTGGCAAGGGTCAAATTTTGTGGTGAATGAGGTTCCATTTTCTTTAAATCCTACGACATCCTTATCCACCTCTGCCTAGAGGCATTAATTGTTGTAGCAACATCTCGTGAGGAATGCTGGTCCTAGTCTACAAAGGCTTGTTCTCTCACTGGATAGATCTTATTGGCTCCACTAGTGTTTTCTATGATAGAAATCCAGTCAAAGTATGTATGCCTCGAGTGTTGAACTTCAGATCTCATCATCAAAGGAGCTGACATTTCTTTTTCTCTGTATGGTGCAGCCTAGTGTTCTCTACTTATCTCATTCTGCATCCATGACATGACTGCTCACAACTGTACATCCCCTACATAGAAGAGTGAATTCCACTCTGTGTCATTAGCTACTACCAAGTTATGCAAGTAAAATTCACACAATAGGTTATTTAGAGTCATTGGGGCAAACTGAAAGGCATAGTAAAATTCATCGGGAGTTGATATGGATGGATTGAGGCCTTCTATAATTATTGTTAATTTAAAATTAACAAGTTGCTCTTGAAGGAATATTGCATACACCAGTGAGGGTGATCTTCATTCCATCAATTGTGGAATTAACCCTGTAATCTGATCAATCCTCCGTTTCAATATCTCAATCTCATCTGATTTCTTCTCCAACTAAGAATTCTGCTCACTTATGACTCATTTCAATTTTTCCTTTTCTAAATTCCATTGTGTCTTTTCCCATAACAACTGCTAGTATAAATTGATCCCTACGGCAAGGGGTGTAGATAAATTTGGTGGGGGTAAAGGTTCTTGATTGAGTATGTCTACCCATCTAGATGAAAATTGAGTTTTAATTGTTTTCTTTGGTGCAGAGGACTTCCCCTTCCGTAAAACAATTTCCCTTATTTCATTGGTTTCCTCACTAACATCAACTGCCACTTTAGCCAACATTTCTAACTTATCCTGGCTGCCCTGCTGGGGCACTTCTTCAATAATTTTAGTTCCAAAGTCAAGAATTTCTTCTGAATTCATACTAGTGTCCCGCTCGACAGTATTATCCTCAAATTCCTCTGTGCCCTCAGAGTCCTTGTCACTATTAATCAAAATGTAGTTAAATCCAACTCCAGGATTAACCTCTATTTTTGGACTCTGCTCTCTTAATATAGTGTCACTGGTTGTAGGTTAATGAAACAATTCCTTAGAAGAGGAATTTTCCAAAGACTCATTCTCTACTGATTCAGAAGACTCAACATTAATGATAGGAATAGAAGCTTCAGCATCTTTCTCAGAAAGCCTTCTACTTCTTCTCTTATGGGGTATGGATGAGCTTGAAGAACTCTTCTATTTCTTTTTCTTAGCGACTACCTCCTCTGCCACTGCTTTAGGAGGGTTTTCAAAATGCTCTTCAGGATGGTTCTCAAAATTTTTTGTAGGAGGGTTCTCAGAATTCTCTTCAAGAGGGAATTCAAAATTCTCTTCCCTAGGGTTCTCAGAATTCTCTTCAGGAGGAAATTCAGGATTCTCTTCCCTAGGGGAATGTAGGGTTTCTTCTGTATTATCAGTATTATCACCAGGATGAGGTTCTAATATTTCCTCTTCTGGTTCCATTATTTTTCCCTTACCCTTCCTAGATGTAGACCTTGTCCTTACAGTTAGTGAGGATTCAGGAATATTAGGAGCTTCTGCCTTTTTGTTTTTCTTCCTCTGAGAAGTAGAGGCTCCAGTATTGAAAATTCTTTTTCTAGGTGACCTAGAAATGGAAGAAGAGGCTTCAAGATCATTCTCAATTCTGTGAACAATTTTACGAACCCCAGAAGTTGTTTTCTCTCTATGACCAACACCATGACCTCTAGGGCTGACTATAAGAGGTTCAACTTCATTCATCTGTAAAAATTCATCCCATGTCCCAACCTTTTTGTCTATTCAACTCCCTTTCTACAATTAATTTTATTAAGCAATGCTGTGAAATAGATTGGTTGCTTCCTAACTAGACTAATAATGCTTGTTTTTTCACAATATTAAATAAGAAGCTGGGAAGATTTACCGGTCTGTTATCATGCTGGAGATGACTAAGAATTTTGAAGTGCAAAGCATGCAGGTATTTGTAGGGTCCCTCACAAGTGAAGTACTAAATAAAAAATGTGGTTGGCTGGATGAACTCCAGAGGCAAAGATAGTCACCATGTCCCTTGCTTCCTGTCGACATCTAACTAAGGATCACCATGCAAAGTGAATTGTGCTCTTGCTGAATGTAGGTCAAAATCTTTCACCCATTGTTCACCTTCCTGAGGTAAACCAGTTACTTCAGCTACTACCTCTTCTGTGAACTCAATTTTCAAACCTTTAACTTCTGCAAACCCATCTTTCAAGGTGGACATAAATTGCAAAGAAACTTCCTCGTTAAACCCTATTAGGCTTAGACAATAATCTAGCCATCCTCTCCTTCTAAACATTTCACAGGTGGGTGCATCATTTAATAAAACCATGTGGTCCACTGGTTCATGCCTTTGAAGGTCACCCCTCATTACTACTCTAAATTTTTTTTTTGAATATGAAGAACTACAATTCTCGTAGAGTTCAACAATGGCAAGTCATAGACCTCAATGCATTATGGAACAAAATGTTATAGAAGGAATGATGGTGTACAAACTACAACTTGATTCATAAAATTAAAGATTTGTTTGCACGAAATCTAATGATATGAGTTTTACATAACATTTCATAAAAGCTCATGCATGCCAAGGCTGCCACCCTGAACACATCATAACGTATCATTAGAAATCAAGATTGATTTTTAATATCTTTAATTCCCTTTAAATGTGATGATGCAATCACACAAGGACAGGTCATCAAGTCATGTTGCAGACATAATTCAAAGACACAATCTTTAATTTTACATGCTAATTTGAGATTTTAAAATGAAAATAGAATAATTGCCCCCCCCCCCCCAACTAAGTAATGGCATGGGTCCCACCAAGCCAGGTTAAGCAAGAGTGAAAAATTAAAATGACACAATATCCTAAAAATTAATGAATAAAAATAATATATGTATGAGTATATGTGGCATGAACCTGGAAGCACTGTAGGAAGAGTTGCTCAAAAAAATGAACTTGCATGTGAAGTGATGGGATGGTGTGGATGGGTGGAAAAAGAGAGAAGGTGAGATGAAAAATTTATTATGGAGAAAGCATTCCACAAGATGTGAAATTTTTATTATGGTGCTCTTGAATGGAATCAAGAATCAGTAGAATCCTGGGTGGAAAACCAAGATTCTTCAGCTACAGGATCTCTTACTTCAGTTGTGCTCTAGAACTACTTCAGGAACTCATCACGGCTAATAGGTTTGTGGTAAAGTTTCAGATGATGGCCATTGACAAGTAATTTAAATTGAACAGGATCAATTGTTGAAAGTTGCATTGCTCCATTGTCAAATACTGATATGATCTCATAAGGCCCAAGCCATCTGGTGTGGAATTTTCTATGTGTGTTCTGGTATCTGGAATCATATAACAGTGCCCAATCTCTGATAGAAAATTTCTTATCACAGATGAACTTATCATGCCATTTTTTCCTTTGCTGTTGTATTAACTATGTATTATGGAGAGCAGATTTCCTATATTCATCCAATCTATTTAATTGTAGTAATCTATCTTGTTGTGCTTTGGTGATATCTATATCCAATTCCAAAGCTGTGCGAAGTGTTTTATGCTAGAATTCAATTGGCATAGAGGCTGATTTTCCATATACCAACTCAAAAGGAGTAAACCCTGTGGTGGTTTTCCATGTGGTGCAGTAAGCCCATATGGCTTCAGGAAGACGGGTAGCCCAATCCTTTTTATGCACTACTATTTTTATCAGAATGGATTTGATCTCCCAGTTTGTGATTTCCACTTGGCCATTAGCCTGAGGCTGGTAGGGTGAAGATTTTCCATGACGAACCATGTACTCCTGCATTAGCTCTGTGATAAGGTTAGAGGTGAATTGTGCTCCTTGATCTGTGACAATTTCCCTTGGTACTCCAAATTTGGTGAATATGCATTCATAAAGAAACTCAGCAACTTTGTGATCTTTGGCATGTCTCATAGCTTTGGTTTCAACCCATTTTGTTGCATCATCAGTACATACTAAGATGTAAGACTTTCCATGAGAAGAGGGCTGAATAGGTCCAATGAAGTCAATACTCCATTTGTCAAAGGGTGTGACAACTACCTATGGCTGTAGGGGCATTTCATCAGTCTTTGTAGGTCATCCCATAAGTTGGCACCTATCATAGTGACGAGTATGATTTGCTGCATCCTTATGCAATGTAGGCCAATAATACCTTGTTGTCAAAATCTTGTAGGCTATCCTCTTTGTAGCAAAGTGTCATCCGCAAGGCTCATCATGGCATGCCCATAGGATGTCATAAGTTTCATCCTCTTGAACACATTGCCTTGTGACTTGGTCTGGTCCTATATAAAACATGAAGCCTGAAATCCAAGAGAAGTTAAAGCTCTTTTCAACTTAAAGACAACACTATTTAGGATAAAAGTGAGGTGGTGTTCTCCCTGTAGCAAGGTAGTTGGCTAAGTCTGCATACCATGGATTAAAAGAATCAATAGAAAACAACTGCTCATTAGGGAAACTATCATCAATTGCTATAGGATCATCTAACACTTGTAGTCATGACAAGAAATCAGCCACTACATTAGCCTTCCCTAGTTTGTCTATGATCTTTACATCAAACTCCTACATGAGGAGTAACCAACATGATAATCTACCACTAATGGAAAGTTTATTCATTAAGTACTTGATAGCTGAATGATCAGTATAAACAAATACTTCATAGCTTGTGATGTAGTGCCTAAATTTATTTAATGCATAAACAATTGCTAGCAACTCTTTTTCAGTAACATTATAATTCAATTATGCCCCTTGCAAATTTTTACTAATGCAGTAAATTGCATGCTCAATAATACCTTCTTTTTGTCCCAGAACTGCTCCAATAGCATAGTCAGATGCATTTTTGTGGATATGGAATGGAAGCTTCCAATCAGGTCTTCTGAGAATAGGTGTTTCTGTTAGCACATCTTTTAACTTCTGGAATGATTCTTCAGATTCCTCTGTCCATGCAAATTCAGCTTCTTTCTTCAACAAATTATATAGTGGGGCTGCAAGTTGGCTAAAGTCTTTTATGAATCTTCTGTAGTAACCGACATGACCAAGGAAACTTCAGACATCCTTCTTCTTAACTGGTGTGGGGAGTGTGTTGATAACTGCAATTTTTGCAGGGTCAACCTGAATTCCAAAAGATGAAAGGTAGTGTCCTAGGACTACACCTTCCTCCATCATCATGTAGCACTTCTCACTGTTAAGAGAGAGATTGTAATCTTGACATCTCTTAAGAACCTTTTCCAAGTTTTCTTGTGCTTCTTCAAATGTTGTGCCATGAATTGTAAAGTCATTCATATAGATTTCAACACAATCAGCAGCTATGTTAGAGAAAATACCACACACTGCTCTTTGTAAAGTGGCAGGAGCATTACATAGTCCAAATGGTAAGACTGAATAAGAAAAGGTTCCCCAAGGGTAGGTAAATGTTGTTTTTTCCTAGTCTTTTGGTGCTATTTGTATCTGATTATACCCACTAAAGCCATCTAGAAATGAAAAGAACTTTTTACTCGCAAGATTGTCAAGTACTTGGTCAATGAAAGGTAGTGGAAAGTGATCCTTCTTAGTGGCTTTATTAAGTTCTATGTAGTCAACACAAACTCTCCACTTTCCTCCTTTCTTTGGAACAATTACAAGAGGAGAAACCCATTGATTGTCAGAAATAGGATAAATGAACCCTCCACTGAGAAGCTTCTGCAACTCAGTCTTAACTATATCTCTTAAAGCAGTGTTAATTCTTCTTTGAGCTTGTCTCACTGGCTTGTATTTTGGGCTTATGTATATTCTGAGTATAGATTTTGGGATCCAACACTTTCATGTCAGTGTAATCCCATGCAAAGGCTTGCTGACTATCCTATAAAAGCTTGATAAGACTAGACATCTGGGATTCAGTGAGGTTTTTATTAACATTCAGCTCCTTTCCTGAAGCAATCTCAACTTTCTTAACTATTTCTAACATCTGAATTTCAGCTATGGACTTTATCTCATGGGGTAGCAAGGTATGGAGATAATCAAGTGCTGCAGGAAGCAAAGATGTGGGTTGCTTGGGTAGTATTGTTTGAAGGGAACAATTTGGATCATCACAAGATGACTCCTCTGAACCATATTGGTTGGTAAGGATTGCTGCTAGTATATCATCTTCTTCTTGTGATACCATGAATGGATTTTTGTCAATGACCATTATTTTTTGCATAGAGCTTACTTCAAGGGTAGCATCTCCTAAGTTTGGCCAGACAATTTGATCAAATTCACTTTGGGGTTTTGCAGGAGAATACAGAGTTAAATTTTTGGTATTTATTCCATCTGATATGGTCATCTTCCATGAATGGCATGCAATGCAAGCATAAGCTGTGGCTAACCAAGGCCATCTTAGGATTAGTGGATATCCTCCTAGGTTGGATTTGGGTGACAAGACTATAAAATCAGAAGGGTAGTCTAAGGAATCCAAAGTAACAATAATATCCTCAACCATACCATCAGGCTTAACTATGGAATTATTAGCTAACTACAATATTGTTGGTGTGTCCCGTAGACCAATGATACTAAGTTTCAGCAGAACTTCTCTTGTCATAACATTAATTGATGTTCCCAAGTCAATGACAACATTCTAAATTTGGGTACCATTTATGAAGATGGTTACCACTAGACTTCCTGGATCTAAATACTTTGGCATGACAACTTTTCTTAGCATGAGATCAGAGAGCTGGCCTAAGACATGGATAGTATCAGGGTATTTCTTTTTCCTTCTAGGTTTTTTGATACATGCTTCTTTAATTGCTTTGGTATAAACTAGAATTTCTTTAAGTGCATCCAACAAGGGAATCTACACTATCATTTGCTTGAGCTGATCAATCAAATCAATGGCTACAGGATTCTCTTTTGGAGGAATGACCTGAGACAATCTTTGTGGATAAGGAGGATTCTTAGGCACTAGTGTAGTTTGAGCAACATGTGGAACATGAATAGGCTTGTTCATGGGAATGTCTTCTGCATCATCAACTTCTATGATTATTGGCTCCTTGGGTGTAGGTAGTGTAGTTCCTGATCTAAGATGAATATCATTTACATGCAAAGAATAAGCTCATTGCTTATTATTAGGATTTGGAGTGGGTTGAGCTAGAAGTTGAGTTGGCTTTTGAGGATTTCTATTTTCTACAGGAGGTGATGGCATAATAGCTTGCTGCTAAGGTGGAGGCATTAGTGCTTGTTGCTGATTAGGTTGATTGGGTCCCCACTAAGGTTGTGGTTGCCAGCTACCCTGAGGTGTCCATTGGCTATTCTGCTGCGGCTGCTGATAAGAGTTATACTGCTATTGGTATGGGCTAAATGGTGGTTGTTGTGGATAGGCTTGATTATAGTATGGTTGTTGATTGGACCAGTTATGATTCCAATTCTAACCCTGAGGAGCATAATTTTGGGGGTTTTTTTTTGGTCAATAGCCATTATTATTATAACCAAAATTAGTCAATGGGTTTGGAGGCATACATTGTTTGTGAGCCCATGGATTCCTTTTAGCTACATAGAAAAATTCTCCATTCTTCTTATCTATAGCTTTGAACTCGGTGGACATTGGGTTAACGTCCATTAATGCAACCATCTTACATTTGCAGTTTCTCTTCTTCTCTCTGCAATGAGAACAGAACTTAGCAAGCACAACATCTGCCTCTTCCTTCTTCCTCCTTTCTTGCATAGTATCCAGCTGGGTGGTGACATCATTAATGATGTCTTGCTTGAAGTCAGATAGAAAATTAGACAACTCTACTTTGGATACTCCTAAACCACCATTGGACTTATATGGTAGGTCTCTAAGTCCCCTACCCTTCTTCATAGTGGCCCTTCAATAATTTTGACATATATTCTTTATGTCATCCCAACCTTTTTGTGTGATATCTCCTCCTGCCATCAGGTCTAGAGCCTCAATACTTCCATCATTCACACCTTTTAGGAAGAGGTGTTTCTGAGATGCCTCATTTAACTGGTGCTATGTATTACACTACAAGTTGAACATAAATCTAGATACATAATCCTCTAGTGTTTCATCCTCCTTCTAAGAAATTTTAAAAATGTCATCACCTTTCAAATCTTGACCTCTACAGTACTCTTTGTACTTTGTAAGAAACATTGTGCACATGGCATTCCAATTTGCTACAACATTAGCACCTAACCCCATGAACCATCTTAAAGAAACTTCTTTTAGAGTTGATGGGAACAAATTTAACTTGTGGGCATCAGTGGTATAGTCATAACTCCGGCAAAGAATATCAAATTTAAAGAGGAATGTCTTAGGGTCCTCTGTAAGGAGGCCATAAAATTTGGGAAGTGCAGCAGTAGGTATATTTTTCAAATTTTGGTTGCCTTGTTGTTGAGGTATAGGAAACGGAAAGGGAACTTGAGCAACCATTCTGGGAGGAGGACCTTGTGGTGGTGGCTGATATACAACAAGAGAAAGTGGATTATCTTGATATTTAGGTTCAGTAAATAGGTCATTTAAATGCAGCGATTCCTCAGATGATGAAGAGGATATGTGTCCCTAAGCATTAGCAAATAGATTTTCAAAGGGTTCTTCTTCTTCGTTCTCACTTTGTGGTTCTTCAACTTGAGGATTAAATAAATCAAATGGCTCTCCTTGGTAGTTTCTGGGAAGAAATCTCCCAAGGTGATCTCTCCTTCTATGCATAAAAATGCTTACTTAAGTACTAAATTAAAACTAAGACTGCAACTACAAGTATTAGTTTGAACTAACACCATCCCCGATAGCGATGCAAAAAATGCTTGGCCAAACAATAGTATCAGAAACCTAGAGAAATGGAATGCCTATTTCAAGATTGGACACCCCAAATGATTTCTAAATGCATTATTTGGTCTCATTTAATTATCGACCAAGGACGTAAAACTTGGAATGGTGTTTGCAAAGTATATGCTTCAAACCTCCTCTTGTAAGTCTATCTAAGGAATTCAAATGCTTATGCTTCAGGAAAACTATACTAAAACTGGTAAGCAAATATATTCTAATCAAAGAAGGAAATTATAGTTAGGAACTAATCCAACTGATTGTGCTACAGGAACAGGCTATTGATTCTGGTATCAGTAGCTGCAGGAACAACATATTTCTAAAACATAAAAATGAATAGGAAAATGAACTCTATACTAACAAGGCAATTCACTCATCAAGTGGGCCCCCTTGAATGAGTGAATGAGAAGTACAATCAAGATGAAAGTTGCAAACTTGAACTAAACATTCTATTCATCCATAAAAATGATTACACTTGATTGAAATAGTATGCAAAAGCTCTATTAAAAACTAGTTTGTTTGACTAACTCCAAAAGAGTCACAACAATCGATTATTTAAAAGAAAGCAACAACTAACTCCTAAATCTACGATCACTTCATAATTGAGGATCGGTTAAAACTCATAAAGTTTCATAACAAAAACATTATTGACTATAAACATTCCCAAAATATAGCACACACTAAATCTACGCATTTCATGCAACATAAAGTATTGACTTTCTTGCGAAGATTCTACAATCTACGGTTGGCTTTGATGACTCTTGCACCAGTATGCTGATCTTTGAATATCCACGGTCAATTCCTGCAAAACAATCAATGCACACATATCCAAGCATATACATATATATCCACATCATCAATACTAGGAAAAGGTGTAAGTCTTAATTATCACTCTTGCAAATCCTATGGCTACAGGAGGTAACTACCCAAAACATAGCTTAGGAGAGAAAACATCCATTAACATGTATAACTATTATATTCACCACTCTTGTCCATGAATTTA
The DNA here is from genome assembly GCA_027943335.1 of Chamaecyparis obtusa. Taxonomy (NCBI): domain Eukaryota; kingdom Viridiplantae; phylum Streptophyta; class Pinopsida; order Cupressales; family Cupressaceae; genus Chamaecyparis; species Chamaecyparis obtusa. The sequence continues at coordinate 69,536 of BSBK01005503.1, read as the reverse complement.
AGTAGATATTATGTCTTTAGAGGTATCCACATTTCCAACTTATGTTCATACACACATATATAACATATACATAGAAACCATAAGCTCATATGCTTAAAACCATAAATTCATGTCTATGTGCAATCAACTTGTTCTAGAAAGAGCATAACAAGTAGTGAAAAAGATGGCTATTTAGGAGCCCATCAACTATCACTTATATATTTTTCTTTTTCCCTCTTAGATTTATGCAAAATCATTTGTGACTTGAATGTAGATTCAACATTAGCAACAATGTAGTTATCATAGTTAGAAAGCTCAAAAGCAGTAAGCTTGCCAAAAAGACTTTCTAGAGTTAGAACATTACCAAGGTTACATCTAGATTCTTGAATTTCTGAAATTCTGATGGCATATATAGGGAGAAAAGTTCTCAATACCTTTCCAATAATAGTCTCATCATCAATAGTTCCATTAGCTCCTATAATAGCATTTACTACCTCCTTGATTCTACCACAATATTAAGAAATATTTTCACCTTCTTTCATTTTCATTTCATCAAACTTATCTCCCAAGCTTTCATCTTTTGACCTTAGTACATTTTTATCACCACCATAGATATTTGGAAGAGTGTCCCACATTTTATTTGCATTTTTGAAATCTTTAATATCTTCAAATTCAGGATAGCTTAAGGTAGATGCAATCTCCAACATTGCTTTGTTGTGTTCCTATTTTGTTCTCATCTCCTTGACAATCAAAGGTGCAATAGGTACAACATAGTCATGTTCAACATAATATATTGCCGAGTCACCAATATCAGCTAGATGAAGTTTCATCAGACTCTACCATGAAGGGAACTTCTCCTTATTCAACTTCGGTACCTCCTTTTTATGCATCTTGATCATTTACTTCAAGTACCTTAACACTTATTCTTTGTAAGCACCAGCAACTTTGATACCAATTGTTAATATGATTTAGGACAACAAAGAGGGGGGTGACTGAGTTGTTCTCAGGTCCAGATGTATCAATTATGCTTTTAAGAACTTCAACAATCTCAGATCTAATCTCCAACACTACTCAGTCATTAAAGAATGTATGCCAAAAACATATAACATTCAGCCCACTATCCAATAGTATTTAACTTGCAAAATATAGAAACATTTACACCAAAACATTCACACAAGTATGACACCAAGACTTATAGTGGAAACCTAATTTAGGAAAAACCACTTTGTAATATATTACTGATATTTTCACTCTTCTGAAGTGAGCTCTATGAAAAGCCAACCATGTTAAAGCTTTACAAAAACACTGCTAGGTGTGACCCTCTTAAAGGATTTCAATCACCCTGTTAGGAGTGAGCCTTGTTAGAGGACTTAAGTACATTCCATCAGAATGCAACCTTGATTAAAGGATTTAAGAAATGACTATTAGGTCAACCTTGATTAAAGGATCTAGACTGATATAATGGTTAGAAAGTACCTGTAGTATCTGATTTGAAAAATATACAACTCACTTTGCAAATAATAGATCCAATTCACACATATATGTTGGCTTATTGACTGAGTTCCATTTCCATCTCCATCATTTATCTGCTCAAAATTCACTTCAAGAAATCACAACTCTAATCAACTCCTTCACCTTCAACCTTCTACTTAGACTTATCAGTCAATAACGTCAACAACATCAACATACTTGTTTAACCTTGTACTTAGGTTTTCCATTATACCTCTTCAATAGTTAGATTCATCTTTTACCTCTTAATCTCCTCTGTAGATCTTAGGTTTAGGTCAGATTCATCAAATCCTTCCAACATTTAAGTCCTTCATACATCATTCTAGAAACATCTTTAATCTCCTCATTGAATCCATAATAAAATGGTTTACCTTGTATTAAATTCTCCATACACTCAATTAATAAGGTCAACACGATTTACATAATCCAAGAATTCAACTAAGTCAGCTAGGAATCTAAATTCTTGCTTCAAATGTAATTTACTGATGCTCGATCAATACTATGTTCAATTGCTCGATCATCATTACGTAGCTCGGTCATCTCTTCAAATTATCTTCCTGATGTTCCGTCAACACTAAATTTACTCGGCGTATACTAGCACTTGGTCGACACTAACATCACTCGGCTTAAACTAGATTTCTTTACTTTTTCTCAGTTAAGCTTACTTGTTCAGTCTTGTTTCTTACTTAGATAAAAAATACATTATCTTATCATTGTGCCACATAATCAAGTACTCACTGAAGTATCAAATAACTCAACCTTTCTCTAGCGGTAAGTGCACAAAGATGGGGGACCAAAAAGATGCCACTTTTCTTTTTGGCCCCCCATCGTGCATAGTGCACATGCACTAAAGGGCGTGCACCCTATTGGGTGCATGCCCTATGGCTTGGGTTTCCCAAGCCTTAGGCTTGGGCTATAGGGTGCACATGCTTTAGAAACACTTTTTTAGTAATTTTCAAAGGGCGTACACCCTATAGGGCGTATGCCCTTTTAAAAACCCTCTTAAAGCTTGTTGCGCAGGTTTGAAAGCTCATTTTTCTTTCTCAAACCTGTGTTTTCACCTAAGAAGGGATTCTAAAGCACGCATGCCCTGTTATTTTTCCTTCTGAATCAATTGGTTTTGTTCATCCATCCATCAAATGGCTCTACAATGTTGTCAAGTTTGATCTGGAAGAAGAGGTAAGTGTTTTTACAGCCCATGCCTCTTATTTGTTTTAAAGTTTCAGTTTTGTTGTAATTTGTTTTGTTAAAAAAAAATTTTGTTTAAATTTGTTGTGTAATGAAGATTTTAAAATGTAGTTTTTTTAATTGTCAGGAAGAAATAATGTCCCTCAACCAAACTCTCCACCAAACTCTCCACCAAACCCTCCACCAAACCCTCCATCTCCTCATGAAGAATTAAATGAAGAACCAAATGAAGAAAATGAACCTCAATTGCCTCCTCCAATCGAGAAACCTACTCCTAGAACCCAAAAAAATTTGATGAACCAAATTGAAAGAGGGCAAAAAGAATTATAATCTTTAATTAATAGGTTAAAAGATTCTAGTGGTACAAATCCCGGAAGGGAAAGACTTGCAAAATCATTGGAAGCAATCTTGACCCACGTAAGCGTGATTAGTGGGCAAATTATTTTATGGCGGGATAAAAGAGAAGAACAAAAACAATATTATGCAAATAAATTATCTTATGCAGACCCAAAAAAGAAAAAAATCACAAAAGATGACATGTGTCAGCTATTTAAAAAATTAGGGGACACAGATACTCTTAGAACTACAACAAGGAGGTTCCCAATTCATTGGTGCATAAATGAAGACATTAAAAACAATTTTTGGGAGAGATGGTGGATGGTCTTTGATTCACCTCCTTGTAACAATCATGAGGTTCCTATATATTTCTTGAGGAAACTCTATTGCTAGTTTGTACTCAAAGAGGTGCCAAATTATTTTGACATTCTGGATTCTCAGGGTAGAGGAGGGGGGTCATCATTTGATTGAGTAGGGGCACATCATGACTCTAATGCACCTAGGGCTGCTATTGGCAAGCCATAGGTGGATCATGTTAGTATTCCTTCTGTTCTGAAGGAACATGTAGAGGCAGCCACACTAGGCATGATTAGTGCTTTGACACAGACTCTCATTCAGTGTGTCACTCCTTTAGTTGAGGGTGACTATGGTCAATCCTTAAGGGGGCATATTTTTCAGTCATGTGGATGCTTGTGCACATTTGGTACTGGCGAGAGAGAGGAAGAGGATTCTAGATTGATGACTGATAGCTTTCTAAATACGACATTTGGCATTGACACATAGGTAAATATTTCCAAGTTCATTAAATTGCTTTGATCATATTTCATTTATAAAAGAATAACTATTTAATTTAGTATCTATTTTTTATGATGAAAATTCAGAGCAAGAGTGTCAGTGGCAGTGGCGGTGGTGGTGGCAGTGGAAGTGGCGGTGGAAGTGGCAATGATCCTAATGTCCCCTTTTACACATCATCGTCAATTCCACAAGTATGTATTGAATAAAATATTTTAATTAACATATTTTATTATTATGTAATTATATGAATAATTGTATCCTAACTTATTGTGCATGTGCATTAGATGTGCACTAGTGGACCATCGACATTCACAACAAACAACGAAGGGCATCGTGCAACTTTCCTTGAGGTATCTTTATTTGCATATTAATTTGATTTACTTGATTATATTTAATTAATAAATGAATATCTAAATTACTAGACAAATTATGATCAAAATCCAGAGGCACGATGATTACATTCTTTCACCTGGATTTGTGAGGTCACCATTGAATCCACAGGTATACATGTAATAATGCATTATAATTAACATGTCAATAGTACATTCTTATATGAATGGTTATCTTATAATTTTCCATGTACATGTGCACTAGTTTAATGTTGGAGCTTCGACTTCGACACCGCACACCAAAGGACGCGGTGGAACCTTCATGGAGGTATAATTTACTCATTAGTAGAGTTGTTAAAAATATATGTAATCTTGATAACTGCATAATTTACCTTTTTTGTTTCATTTTCAGCTTTTCACATCAGAGGCTCCTCCTTCTGTCTGTGATACTTTGGATCGTGGAGTAGCTACAGTAATAGCTAGTTCTAAAGCACTGACTAAGGTATGAAAGAGATCACTTAACTTTAATTGTTATTTTAATAGTTTGTATTGAATTTTATAATGATATCCATGTATTTATTTTAATTATTATTTTGATCATTTTTGTAGGGACTTATGACTCCAAATCGCCAGCATACACCTTCGGTGGATGAACATAGTGACTATTTGCTAGCGGTAAGCCAATATTCAATTTTATGTCATTATATAATTCAATTTTGATGTACATTAGTTATCTCTATCTAATTTTTTTTTTATCAGGTCGAGCTATAGAAGAGTCTAGATAGGAGGATGAGTGAGCACACTCAGAAGACTACAGCATCCACTGCATCTCCATCGACGCGACGATCGAAGACAGCTCAAGATTTTTTTTCTTCCCCTAGCAGGAAAGGACTAGATTAGGGATATGGATTGTATGCCTATATGGCATTAGTGGACATATTTTTTGTATATTGTATCAGTGATACAATGTACATCCATTTGGCTTTGAGGAAGCCAATTTTATTGTATTGAATATATTCAATGTATGACATTATTGGACATATATATTTGACTTCATGCCCTATGGATATATATTTTTTATGTTTTAGGTATGCAATTCATGTGTTTGGTATATTGATGTATACTAATTTATGTTTATGTGGATGTCTTATGCTTTGTAAATTTCACATGCCTTATAGTTATGCTTGTATGTTTATTGATGTATGTTTAACTTGCTGACTGTGCTACAAATTCGAGTCACTGTCCTCAATAATAGTCAATCCTTGATTATAATAATAAAAAAAGTAATGAAATGAATACATAAATGTATAAATATAATATAAGGATTCTTAGGGTACCCTAATGTTGGCAAGAGTTCTTTTATTAATAAGATTACTATGGTAGATATGGATGTGCAACCTTATGCTTTTTCAAACTAAGTTCTAATTGTCCCGTAACTGACAGATTGTTAATGCAAAGAACTAGAATACATATTTGCACTCATCCTACTGCTCACCTTGGAGTCGTCAGTGTCATTTGAATGAATGTGTGTGCCAAAAAAGGTTGTTAGTAGCATTTATTTGACCATTCAAACTTGTTGGAACAAACAGTTCAATGCTACGACTGACAATTGGAAAGATACAAAATGTTGGCCATTTGAACTGAGGAACACTGTGAGTTCTAACATCTACCGAGAATGTGTTTCCAAATATAAATGAACTTGAATCTCTAAAAAATAAGACAAGCTTATGTAGGCCCCGACAACATGGTCTTGTAGCACCTGATAGATCCATGGTACCTCGCATGAGCTCTAAGCTATGACCCTGTAAAGATCATTGATTTCATGCTTAAGAGACCTTGAGGGACACTTCAACCTAGAGTCATCGGTGGGGTTAGAACTACTGTGTGTGCCGAACAAGGTTGCCCCTAGCATTTACTTGGTCATTCGGAGCTGTTGGAATAGATGGTTTGATGCTATGACCAATGGTTGGAAAGATATGCAATGTTGGCTATTTGAATTGAGGAACACTACGTGTTTTGACATCAATCAAGAATGTGTTTCTAAATATTAACGAACTCGAATCATTGAAAAGTGAGAGAGGATTTTGTAGGCCCCAGCAACATGGTCCTCTAGAACCTAATGAATCGATTCTACCTCACACAAGCTCCAAGATATGACCCCGCAAAGATTAATGATTTCATACTTAAGAGACCTTGAGGGAAACTTTGGCCCAGAGTCATCGGTGGGGTTCAAACAACTATGTGTGCCAAAAAAGGTTTTCACTAGTGTTTACCTGACCATTCAGAGCTGCTGAAACTAACAGTTCGATGCTACGACCGACAGTTTGAAAGATATGCAACATTGGTCGTTTGAACTAATGAACACTTTGAGTTCTGACATCGACTGAGAATGTGTTTCCAAATATAAATGAACTTGAACCTCTGAAAACTAATACATACTTTTCTAGGCCCCAGCAACACGGTCTCGTAGCACCTGACAGATTGATTCTACCTTGCACAAGCTTCAAGATATGACCCCACAAAGATCATTGATTTCATGCATTTGGGACCTTGAGGTACACTTCGGCCTGGAGTCATCAGCGGGGTTCAAACTACTATGCATGGCGAATGAAGTTTCCCCTAGTGTTTACCCAACCATTCGAAGCTGTTGGAACTGACGGTTCGATGCTATGACCGACGGTTTGAAAGATACACAACGTTGGTCATTTGAACTGAGAAACACTTAATTTGAGTTCTGACATCGACCGAGAATGTGTTGCCGAATTTAAATGAACTTGAATCTCTAAACACCGAGATAGGGTTTTGTAGGCCCCGACAACACAGTCTTGTAACACCTAATGGATCGATTCTACCTCGCATGAGCTCTGACATATGACACTGCAAAGATCACTAATTTCATGCTTAAGAGACCTTGAGGGACACTTTGTCCAAGAGTCATCGGTGGAGTTCGAATGACTGTGTGCCAAATGAGGTTGCCACTAGTGTTTACCGAACCATTCAGAGCTATTGGATCTGATGGTTTGATGCTATGACCGATGGTTTGAAAGATATGCAATGTTGGCTGTTTGAACTGAGGAACACTTTGAGTTCTAATATCGACCAAGAATGTGTTGCCGAATTTAAATGAAGTTGAATCTCTAAAAATTGAGATATGCTTTTGGAGGCCTTGGCAACACGGTCCCATAGCTCCTGACAGATCGATTCTTCCTCGCATGAGCTCTAAGATATAACCCCGCAAAGATCGTTAATTTCATGCATTTGGGACCATGAGGAACACTTCCGCCCAGAGTTGTCGGTGGGGTTCAAAAAACTATGTGTGCCGAATGAGGTTTCCACTACGATTTACCCGGCCATTCAGAGCTGTTGGAACTGATGGTTCGATACTACGACTGACAGTTGGAAAGCTACACAACATTGGCCGTTCGAACTGAGAAACACTTTGAGTTGTGACATCGACCGAGAATGTGTTGCCGAATTTAAACAAAGTTGAATCTCTAAAAACTGAAACAAGATTTTCTAGGCCCTGATAACACGGTCCCATAGCACCTAACGGATCGATTCTACCTTGAACAAGCTTCGAGATATGACCCCACAAAGATTGCTGATTTCAAGCATTTGGGACCTTGAGGGACACTTCGGCCTAGAGTCGTCAGCGGGGTTTGAACTACTGTGCGTTGTAAAAGAGGTTGCCACTAGTGTTTACCTAACCATTCGGACCTATTGGAACTGACGGTTCGACACTATGACCGACAGTTGGAAAGATATGCAATGTTGGCCATTTGAACTAAGGAACACTTTGAGTTCTGACATCGACCAAGAATGTGTTGCCGAATTTAAACGAAGATGAATCTCTGAAAACTAAGACAATATTTTGTAGGCCTCGACAACATGATCTCGTGGCACCTGATGGATTGATTCTACCTCACACGAGCTTCGACATATGACCCCACAAAGATCGCTGATTTCATGCTTAAGAGACCTTGAGGGACACTTCAGCCCAGAGTCATCGGCAGGGTTCGAATGACTGTGTGTGCCAAACAAGGTTTCCACTAGCATTTACCCAGCCATCCAGAGCTGTTGGAACTGATGGTTTGATGCTATGGCTGATAGTTGGAAAGATACGCAACATTGGCCGTTTGAAATGAGGAACACTTTGAGTTCTGACATCAACCGAGAATGTGTTGCCAATTTTAAATGAAGTTGACTCTTTGAAAACTAAGACAGGATTTTGTAGGCCCTAGTAAGATGGTCCTGTAGCACCTAGTGGATTTATTCTATCTCACATGAGCTCTGAGATATGATCCTACAAAGATCACTGATTTCATGGTTAATAGACCTTGAGGGACACTTGGGCCCAGAGTCATCGACAGGGATCGAATGAATGTGCATGGTGAATGAGGTTGCCACTAGCATTTACCCGGCCATCCAGAGTTTTTGGAACTAACGGTTTGATGCTACGACTGATGGTTGAAAAGATACGTAATGTTAGCCGTTTGAATTGAGGAACACTTTGAGTTCTGACATCGACCAAGAATGTGTTGCCAGATTTAAATGAAGTTGAACATCTAAAAACTGAGATAGAATTTTGTAGGCCTCAACAACATGGTCTCATAGAACCTAACATATTGATGCTACCTCGCATGAGCTCTGAGATATGACCTTGCAAATATTGTTGATTTCATGCATTTGGGACCTTGAGGGACACTTCAGCACAGAGTTGTCGGCGGGGTTCGAACTACTATGCATGCCAAAAGAGTTTGCCACTAGTTTTTACCCAACCATTCGGACCTGTTGGAACTGACGGTTCGATGCTATGACCGATGGTTGGAAAGATACACAATGTTGGCCATTTGAATTGAGGAACACTTTGAGTTTTGACATCGACCGAGAATGTGTTGCCAAATTTAAACGAAGTTGAATCTCTAAAAATTGAGACAGGATTTTGTAGGCCCCGACAACATGATCTCGTAGCACCTAATGGATTCATTCTATCTCACACGAGCTCCGACATATGACCCCGCAAATATCACTGATTTCATTCTTAAGAGACCTTGAGGGACACTTCAACCTAGAGTCATCAACAGGGTTTGAATGACTATGTGTGCCAAATGAGATTTCCACTAGTGTTTACCTGACCATCTAGAGTTGTTGGAACTGACGGTTTGATGCTATGGCCGACGGTTGGAAAGATACTCAATGTTGGCCATTTGAAATGAGGAACACTTTGACTTTTGACATCGACCAAGAATGTGTTGCTGATTTTAAACGAAGTTGAATTTCTAAAAACTAAGACAAGCTTTTGTAGGCCCTGGTAAGATGGTCCTATAACACCTAGCGGATTGATTCTACCTCACACAAGCTTCGAGATATGATCCTGCAAAGATCACTGATTTCATGCTTAAGAGACCTTGAGGGACACTTCATCCTAAAGTCGTTGGCAGGGATCAAATGAATGTGCATGGAAAATGAGGTTGCCACTAGCATTTACCTGACCATCGAGAGTTGTTGGAGCTAACGGTTTGATGCTATGACCAACGATTGAAAAGATACGCAACGTTGGTCTTTTGAACTGAGGAACACTTTGAGTTCTGACATCGACTGAGAATTTGTTGCCAAATTTAAATGAAGTTGAACATCTAAAAATTGAGACAGGCTTTTGTAGGCCTTGTCAACACGGTCCCATAGAACCTAATGGATTGATGCTACCTTGCATGAGATCTGAGATATGAACCCGCAAATATCACTGATTTCATGCATTTGGGACCTTGAGGGACACTTCGGCACGGAGTTGTCGGTGGGGATCATACGACTATGCATGGCAAATGAGGTTGCCACTAGGGTTTACCCGGCCATCCAGAGCTATTGGAATTGATGGTTTGATGCTACGACCGATGGTTGGAAAGATACGTAATGTTGGCCATTTGAACTAAGGAACACTTTGAGTTCTGACATCAACCGAGCATGTGTTACCAAATTTAAATGAAGTTGAACATCTGAGAACTGAGATAGGCTTCTGTAGGCCTCAACAACATGGTCCCATAGCAACTGATAGATCGATGCTACCTTGCACAAGCTCTGAGATATGACCACGCAAAGATCGCTAATTTCATGCATTTGGGACCTTGAGGGACACTTTGGCCTGGAGTCATCGGCGGGGATTGAAGGACTGTGCATGGTGAATGAGATTGCCACTAGTGTTTACCCAGCCATTCAAAGCTATTGGAAAAGACAGATCGATGCTACGAATGATGGTTAGAAAGATACGCAATGTTGGCCATTTGAACTGAGGAACACTTTAAGTTTTGACATCGACCGAGAATGTGTTGCTGATTTTAAACAAAGTTGAATTTCCAAAAATTGAGACAAGCTTTTGTAGGCCTTGGAAACACGGTCTAGTAGCAACTGACAGATTGATTCTACCTCACACGAGCTCCAAGATACGACCTCGCAAAGATCATCAATTTCATGCTTAAGGGACCTTGAGAGACACTTCAACACGGAGTCATCGGCGGGGATCGAACAACTGTACATGCTGAACGAGGTTGCCACTAGTGTTTACCTGGCTATTTAGAGCAGTTGGTACAAACGGTTTGATGCTATGATCAACAGTTCAAAAGATACGCAATGTTGGCCATTTGAGCTGAGGAAGACTATGAGTTCTGACATCGACTGAGAATGTGTTGCCGATTTTAAACGAACTTGAATCTCCAAAAATTGAGATAGGATTTTGTAGGCACTGGCAACATGGTCCTGTAGAAACTGTCAGATCCATGCTACCTCACACGAGCTTTGAGATACGACCCTGCAAAGATCATTGATTTCATGCTTAAGGGAGCTTGAGGGACACCTCAGCACGGAGTTGTCGATGGGGATCAAATGACTGTGTGTGCCGAACGAGGATTCCACTAGCGTTTATCCAACCATTCAGAGCTATTGGAACAAATGGCTTGATGCTACGATCAATGGTTGGAAAGATACGCAATGTTGGCCGTTTGAGCTGAGGAACACTATGAATTCTGACATCGACTGAGAATGTGTTGCCGATTTCAAAAAAACTTGAATCTCCAAAAATTGAGATAGGCTTTGGTAGGCTATGGCAACACATTCCCATAGAAGCTGATAGATACATGCTACCTCACATGAGCTCTAAGATACGACCCCACAAAGATCACTGATTTCATGCTTAAGGGACCTTGAGGGACACTTCAGCACGGAGTCATCGGTGGGGATCAAACGACTGTGCATGCCGAACGAGGTTGCCACTAGTGTTTACCCAGCCATTTAGAGCTGTTGGAATAGACAATTTGATTCTATGATCAATGGTTGGAAAGATACGCAACATTGGTCATTTGAGCTGAGGAACACTGTGACTTCTGACATTGACCAAGAATGTGTTGCCAATTTTAAATGAACTTGAATCTCCAAAAACTGAGACAAGCTTTTGTAGGCCCCGACAACACAGTCTTGTAGCAACTAACAGATCCATGCTACCTCGCATGAGCTCCGAGATACAACCCCACAAAGATCACTAATTTCATGCTTAAAAGACCTTGAGGGACACTTTAGCATGGAGTCGTTGGCAGCAATGAAATGACTTGTGCATGGCAAATGAGGTTGCCACTAGGGTTTACCCGGCCATCTGAAGCTGTTGGAATAAATGGTTCGATGCTATGACTAATGGTTGTAAAGATACGCAACATTGGCTATTTGAACTGAGGACCACTTTGAGTTCTGACATTGATTGAGAATGTGTTGCCAAATTGAAACGAAGTTGAATCTCTGAAAAATGAGATAGACTTTTGTAGGCCCCGACAACACGGTCTCGTAGCAACTGACAAATCCACGCTACCTCGCACGAGCTCTGAGATATGACCCCACAAATATTGTTGATTTCATGCCTAAGGGACCTTGAGGGACACTTCCACATGGAGTCGTCAGCGGTGATCGAGCAACTGTGCATGGTGAACAAGGTTGCCACTAGCATTTACCCAGCCATTTGAAGTTGTTGGAGTTTTAAGCAAAGTGAGTAAGGTCTTGGAAGGTCCTCCTTCTTACAAAATCTCTTTGATTAGGAGATACCCATGTATTATTCTTCCAAAATTCTTCAATCAAGGATTTCAAGGCTTCAACAATTGCTTTATCTTTTCATGGTAGTCTACCAAAAAATGCCCATAACTCATTGCTATTTGGATCTTCCACTCTTTGACACCTTCCTAGGGCTCTCATTAGAGACTTTCTACTTATTTTCAATGTTTTTCTTATCTTTCTAATGAGTCAAGATTTCTTCATTTGAGTGTTTACTATTGTTGATGTAAGTACACATCATGTGATATTACTATCTTTCATGCGTGATGTAGAACCCACACTCTCATATGCAGTCATTAGATTCTTTACAATAGATTTTTCACTTGACTCATCCATCCTTCTTAGCCCAAGAATCTTCATGATGGGCCTAAATTTCAAATTTCTCATCATTTCAACAAATAGTTGACATCTTCCTATCATGTTTAAATTCTCAAAAAATGATCTCCAAATACGATTAACATTTCTTTGACAAGTATGCTTGGGAATCTTGTCAGGCATTGCTTGCAAAATGTTAGTATCAATATCAATCAAATATTTTGGCTTTCTATATTTAATAAGTCTAGGAGCATCAAAAACATTGTGTGAATTGCATACCATCTTGATTTGTGCCTACACCTTGGGATGTAGATAATGGTGTGCCTTCAACATGATAGAAGAGTGTGCCCACACCTTCGAAAGTAGACAATGGTGTGCCTTCAACATGATACATTGGTCTACCTCCACCTTCGGAAGTAGACAATGGTGTGCCTTCAACATGATACATTGGTGTGCCTCGAACATTGGATGATGATGTCTCTTAAACTCGGGAACTCGTAGATGATGTACCCGCATCTTCATAATTCAATTGTCTCATTGCACGCAAGTTTCTCATTCGTTGTATTCTTTATTCCAATTCCAATTCTCTCTTACTTTGTATTGATGTTTCATGTTCCTCATCCAAAGAAAAATCTTCTTCTATGGTATCTAATTTTTTTTGTTCACGAAGTTGTCTCATTCTTTCCCTTTTCTTCTCTTTGTCTCTTTCATGCTCTTTTGGTGTTAGATTCTTTGCTCATTTCCTTGGCAAGATGATGATTTCTACATATGAATTGATTACAATTTTAAAAATATAATATAAATGTAAAACAATAAGTCAAATTATAATATAAACCTCTTACAATATGACAAATTATAATATAAATTAATTACACTTATATCAAATTATGTATTGAACAAGTCTATATCATACCAATTATAAAACAAAACACTCTTTATTCACATTTGACATGTAAAAAAATAAAAAACTTATCTCGATCGATAAATTTCTCCTAAATAATTGACTTTCACGATGGTGCAAAGTGAAAACTTGTCACTATGGTGCAAAATGATGTTGATTTGTCACTATCAACACCATGAAAAGTGAAAACTTGTCAGAGAAAATGCAGAATTCAAATAGCATAAGAAAAAGTGGGCCTCTTTCACGAAATCCTTGGCAAATAAGACTGTTTCTTCTAGTTTTACATAGCGCGAGCGCACTATAGGGCTTATGCCCTATAGAAAACAAAAAAGATGTTATGAATAGTCGTAAATAAGGCATGTGCCCTATAGCGTGCATGACCTATAGGGCGTACGCCCTATGTAAAATGTGTGAGAGAGAGAGAGAGAGAGAGAGAGAGAGAGAGAGAGAGAGAGAGAGAGAGAGAGTAGGAGAGAAGCGTAAGGAAAGAGAGAGAGAGAGAGAGAGAGAGAGAGAAAGAGAGAGAGAGAGAGAGAGAGAGAGAGAGAGAGAGAGAGAGAGAGAGAGAGAGAGAGAGAGAGAGAGAGAGAGAGAGAGAGAGAGAGAGAGAAGGGGAGAGGGAGAGAGAATGGAGAGAGTAGGAGAGAGATTAGAAAGGGTAGAAAGTTTTTTTGTGTTAGGTGATCCATGGAAGAGCACACATTCTACTCAACATGTTTTGTGATCTATGATATAAAAAGAGGAGGAAGAGTTATAAATAGTCTAGCAGGTTGTGTTATGCTAGTTACACTCATCCCATGAGAGAGTTCAGTGAAAACAAAGTTGAATGGTCTACCAAGATATGCTATGTTAGTCAACTAATATTTAAAATGTAAAAGTGCAAAGAGGTCAAATAGTCTAGCAAGTTGTGTTATGCTAGTTGACCACTCCTAATGATAACCACGAAAAATATTTTATCCAAGGAAATCTAATAAAAATAGTAGAAAAAGATAAACAAGGAATGCATTATATCCAAGGAAACCCACTAAGAATTGTGAAAGAGGATAACAAAAAAAAGAATTATATCCAAGATCTACTAAAAATGGTGCAAAAGGATAACCAAAGAAAAATTGTATCTAAGACAATCCAGCAAAATCAGAGTAGCCAAGGAAAGTATTGTATCTAAGAAAATCCACTAAAGATAGTCAAATATTCTAGCACTTTTGTTATGCTAGTCAACTCATCCTCAAAGCCAATGCAAAAAAGGAATAACCAAACATTTAAAAATTGTTCATATAAAAATTCCACAACATTGTATACTTGGATATCTAAACTAAACATGTTGTCATCATGAAACTCATTAATTATTTATAAGATATTTTTGGTAAAAGAAAAGAACAAGTGTTCCTGATTAGTTTTTTTTACTCTTACTACTTCTAAAATCCAAAAGAATTGCTGAAAATTTCTAGAGAAATAATAGGCTTTTACATTTGGTTTGATTTATTAGGTATATTGATTTGTGATCATGAATCTCATTAATTACTTGTAAGATTTTTTTAAAAAGATATAACAGATATTTCTCAATAGTTGTTTTGTTACCTATTAATTCTAAAATTTATAAGAGTTACCAATATTTTTTTTATTAAAAATAACATTTATATTTACATTTAATTTGATTTATTAGGTATATTGGTTGATAATAGTGAAACTCAATTATGACTTACATCTATATATGTATATGCATATATAAATGTATGTACATATGTACACACACACACACACGTGTGTGTGTGTCTGTGTGTGTGTGTGTGTGTGTGTCTGTGAATGTATATATACATATCTGTGTGTGTGTGTACAATTGAATAATATTATATGGTATGATTAGATTTTAATGAGTGCTTGAATATATTGAATAAAATCTTTCAATTCATCAATATTATTGGTTCTTAGCATAAAGCATTTCTAGGACAACTATGTTAAAAAATCATATGTTAGTCTCCATTTTATATTTGTAGCAATTATACGAACATTTACATTTTCAATCTTTCTACAACTATTAAGGGCATCCACGACTATTAAAAAGGGTTACTCCTCTTTCCTCTTTTTACTAGGTCTTATCTAGCTTTTTAACACAACATTTCCCATAGCAATCAAGTAAATAGAAAGCAAGCATGGTAACAAGTGACAAAATCATTCTTAGACAAGCCTACACCAATCAAAATAGCTAACATGCGTGGCCTTGTCAAAGTCTTGTTCACTAAATGCAATTTTATTCTAAACAACTAATTTTATTTTTAATATCAAGTTGTCCTACTAGAATTTTTAGATACAATTATTTTTACAAAGTATATATGCATGACTTAACTAAAAATCTTACAAACATACTGTATACACCTAAAAATGGTCACCTAGACTATTAGCCCCTTTTGCTAAATCACTAATTACTTATTCTTGATCAAATCCTAGTTCTATCATTTATTTGATTATTTTCTATGGGCTAACCATTTTATCCTAAGTCTTTATTTATTTAAAAGGAATATTTCCTCCCCTTTTAATAAATAAAAAGCCTCCACTTTTCCTCTTATCCTAAGTTGCACAAATAAAGCATTATTCTTATTTTATAAAAAGGGAAAAAACACTTTTTGTGTCATATGGACACAAAAGTCAACTCTTATTTTCCCATTGGAGGATATGTGTGCACATGGATTACTCCTCTTTCAAGCTCCACCGTTGATTAAATCTTTTGCCTCTTAATCTCCATGGTCCATTTCTCCTCATTTCCTTTAAAAGGAGAGCTCTCTTCTTCATTCTAGATCCTCAACTTTTTATGCTAACTTTATGCTGCAGGTTTTCTAGGTACATTTGGAGCTTTTGAAGATTTGGAGCATTCTTAGCATCTACATCTCATTCTTGCATTCTACATCTCATTCTTGCATTCTTAGCTTAGCTTCATATTTATGCTTTCTTAGATTAGCTTCATTTCTATGCTCTAGATTAGCTCACATAGATTAATTAGCTTGGGTTGTAATACTTGCATATTTCCTTTCATAGCTTAGCTTGCATTTCCATTTCTAGTTAGCATTGCATTGCATTTTCATTCTTGATTCTTGAGGATATTGACATTTTTGCCCTTGTCTTCATTGAATCTCCCATTGCATGGTTTACTAGCAAGGTTATAGGCTAAATAGCTCTAGCTAAGAGCATTCTTAAAAACCCTTGCACTCCATGCCTAGGGAGCTATGGATCGATTTGTGAGGGCTCATTCTTGAGTTTCTTTGCATGTAATGATCCATAGAAGTGTGACACATTTATAGCACACATTTTTTGGCACCCACCGCGGGGCAGAGTAGATAGACTTTGTCCTTTAAATTCTGCATTTTCATCAATTTTCATCAATTTTTCGGCAAGTTTTTAGCGTATTTTTTGTTCTCTAGTTTTTTGTCTCAGAATATCGCGTGATACTTCTTAGTATATCACGCGATACTTCTCAGTATATCGCGCGATATACCTTATAATACTCGTGCGACACTTCATGGCTCAGAAGAATCGCACGCTTGTATTAAGGTGTATCGCCTGGTGGCGGGTGAAGTATCGCCTGGTATAAGGCGAAATATCGCACGGACTGATAAGTATCGACTGGTGTCGGGCGAAGTATCGCGCGATACTGTGTCTGAACCTGGCAGTGACCTATTTTTGAGTTATTTTATCCATCTTGCAAGTTTCAGGTTCTTAGCTATCTTTTTGAGATTTTCTAAAACTTTCTAGTATTTTCAAATTTGTGCCACTCTGGAAAACAGGTGCCCATTTTTTTTGAAATTTTGCAAATGGTATCAAAATTTTAAGTGTGATATATCGTTGGAAAGGTCTTTCCAAGCCTAATCCAACCATGATGGTTTCATTTTCAGATTTTATCATTTGATCAGTTAATTTTTTAGATTATCTAATTTTTTATGTACTAATCATTGTTAGATTTTGGATTTTGATTCTCCTAACTCTTGTTGGTCTAACAAGTTGTGGTTGTAGGTGCTTCTTGCTTGAAATTTGCTAAAATCGCATGTCAAAGAGGGCTACTAATGGTTTTTGCAGGGCTGCCTTAAGCATAAAAACCAAATCAAGTGCTTGTTTAATTGCTTTCTTTATTAAGTGCGGCATATACTAGTTGTTTCCTTTCATAGGCACTTAATACCTTGTTTGTAGAAATTTTGAGGTGGTAGGAGAGTATGCTCTTCACCCTTGTGGTGAAATAGAAATCTTGACCCATCTTGAGATTTTGAAAGCAAGGGGGTAATTGAATCTTTTCTTGGTGTGTTTGGGAGAGATTCTTGAGATAGGGGAGTATGCTCTTCACCCTTGTAGTGAACCAAAAACCTTGAACCTCAAGAATTAATCCACTCTTTGTTTAGCTTAGGATCCTTTAGCGGACCTACTCTTGAGCAATCAAGAGGAACGACCCAAGTGGGAACAACCTTGTCATCATTTTCCTTGGTGGCGAGTGATTCCAACTCACTATAATCTCAAGGTTATCGAGGACACAAAACCTTGGTAGACATAACACTTGTCTTCGCTTCATGTGAGTAGCTCATGGGATTGTGACCATGGGGAAAGCATTGAGCAAGAATGCTTAAGGTACTCTTGAGGCCGCGAGGTCCTAGTCTTTTATGAGGAGCAAGAGGGGTGTTATGAATGGAAATCCTTACTATGAACCATTAGATAGAGGCCACCTTATTTTAGCCACTTAGCTTCTTGGTGCAAGGATTGATCCAAGTGGACTTACCTAGATCACCCCAAGATACTCACCATATGTGCTCCTTTGGTTGTATTTTTGACACCTCCATGACAACGCCAATATCTCTTATGGGCAACCACTTGGTGTGAGGCAAGGGAGCATCAAGTTGTGGGCCAAGTTGTTAAGTAATGAGCCTTGTCCTTCTAGGTAGTAATTGCTTGAATTGTCTTCGATTGTGCTATACCAATGTAAACGTTCTCAACATTCAAACAAATGGTAGCATTCATAAGGTTCTCTATTTTGATATCACAAGTGCTTGTCTTGGCAAGGTTGCTTTTGCCCTTGTTTCAAGTGTTTTATGACATGTTTGATCCCATACTATTTGCAAACCTATCTTTTATCTGTTGCTACTGCTTGTCAAACTGAGAAATTGCACTGTTCAATCCACAAATTTGGTCCAAGCGCTTCAAAACTGAGTTTTTCACATTCACTGGTCAAGAGTCATATGATATTGAAGTATCCTTGCATACCCTCAACCAAGAATCCTGAGTTATTCTGTTGTCCTATTACTATTGCAATCTGGAGTTGCTAAACTTGCACTTTAACCTATTGTAGAGTGTCTTTTTCTGTTCTTACCTGAAACTGGTTTGTTATCTGCATGCTTAGATTTGTTCTAGACTGAAAAAAATGAGCTAAAACTATTGGGTTTGAGTCTAACAAATGCTACTCTTCATCACTTGTCGCATCACGGTTACCTCTCTAGCTACTTGCTTATTGAGCTTCTTGCTCGTTGCTCAGTTTTAGTCAATTGATTGCTGTAAGTGCTTGAGCACTTTTGACGAGCCATCTCTCTATTGTTCTACTTTGACAAGTGATCTTTATTAGCTTTTCTTATCTCAAATCTAAGAAACTTTGTCTCATTCTATTAGTCAACCAACATCTCTTTTCATGCCGGTTACAACTCGGTCTCAATTTGAGCAGCAGAGTCATCCTCCATTCAATTATACACAGTTACCTTCTCCAACTAGACATTCAAAAGCACCCATTAGCAACAAAAGTTCTAGTTCTGACCAATCTGAGAATTCTAAGGCTACACTATGGTATAAAGGAGGTTTCCTCTTTTCCGCATTCAAGACCCCCAAAAACACAGACAGTGTCTCACTCACTTTGACTGAACAAGAAAAGTTTCAACTCTTGCAAGAACACTTTGAGCGTAAGGATAATCAAGCGCGCTTAGACAAAGAACACAATCAACAAAGGATGGATGCTACTAGGTGCATGGCTTATAGAGGGACATTTCATGAGCAACCTGAGACTAGTAATCATGAGCATAGACCTCTTTTTAACAATGGCAACAATGACAACAACACGCCACCAAGATCTCCTCCAAGGCCAACTTTTGCTATGCCTTCTTCACCACCTAGACCTCCTCCCTCTCAACATGAGGCAGACGCTAATGATGAGATTTCTAGTGAGGATCTTATGAGATGTGAACAAGATGTGGATTTCCAACGAATGATGCATAAGCTTTTAGAGCGTAATGGTGATCAATATTTTCAATATATGACTTCTAGAGGATACAAGCTTCCTCCCGGCTATGATGTCAGACAAATTGTCCAACAAAGAGTACCAACTGAATTAGAAGTCCTTCAAGAAGAATTACGTCAGACAAATCAACGCCTTACCCAAATGGCATTAGAAAGAGAGCCTCCAAAGGTCTCTTTTGTAGAATCAATTTGTGCTCTTCCTTTTGATAAAGATCTATACATGGTCCCGTTGCCTATGGATATTGAGGTTCCTAAATATGACAAGTATGATGGAAATGGTGACCCTCATGACCATGTGCATCATTTTTATGCTCTTAGTATGGAATTTCTTCATGAAGACACATATCTCCTACGCTTATTCCCTCGAAGTTTAAGAGGCCAAGCTTTGGAATGGTTTGCGAAATTGACACCACCGCTTAAGACTTTTGATGAGTTAGCTCAACGATTTACCCAGCAGTACTCTTACAACATCCAACAACCTATCACTGTGATAGATCTCATTAATCTAAGACAACATCAAGGTGAGCCATTTGCAACTTACTTACAATGTTGGAGGTCATTGTATTCTCGATATCCTCATCAGCTACCCAAAAGAGAAAAGATTGACATTTTCATCAACACACTTGTGCCTGAGCTATTTTATGATCTAAGGAAGCAACTGTTCTCCTCCTTCCATGACATGGTTGAAAGTGCATATCGGATTGAGGATGTAGCTATAAGAAAAGGGGATATTGTTATTAATAAAGATGCTAAAGGAAATGGTAAAGATAAGAACAAACCTTGGAATAAGAACAAGTATGTTGTTAATGATGGGGTTGTTGATGCTCCTAAAGTTAAAGAGCCCACTTTCAATCTCTCCAACACTATCTATGCAGCAAAACAACAAGAAGCTGGCAACGCTCACAATGCTCCTAAACCTCAATATGTAGATAAGCCTAAGAAGTCATTTCGAAAGCGAGTCTATACCAAGTTGGCGGAACCTTACGATGTGATCCTTAAGATTTTGGTTGAAAATGGATATCTTATGCTTCCTGATAAACCTGGTAACTGGGATCCAATAAATAAGCTGGATTGGTGGAGAGAGGATCATTACTGCCATTATCACAAAAATAAGGGACATCAGACAGATAATTGTTTTAGGCTTAAGGATGATATTCAAGACCTCATTGATAACAACACAATCTCCACTGATGGCTTAACTAAAAATTATGATCACATAGCTTTCAAAGATCCTCTACCTAAGCACGATAAGGGGGAAACCTCTCAAACACATAAGAAGAATCATGATGCAAAGATCAATTACACGTATCCTTCTAATACACTTGTGATTAACATGGTAGAGCCCGTTGAGAGTGTTCTAATGATGAGGTCTCAAGATGATAATAACACCAATCATGGTAAGCCAAAGTTAGTCTTGCAAACACGTGGTAGTTCATCTTCCCGAAGTGAGACACTGAATGCTGTTACTAGGGGGCAAGCCAAGATTGTCCTTAAAACTACGCAAGATCCCAAGCAAGCTTTTCTTTCCAAACAAGTGGCTCCTTCAGCCACCCCTAGCTATGATCTTGTCCAACATTTGCAAAAAACACCAGCACAGATATCTATTCTTGAGTTGCTTCGGTTATCCTCTTCGCATAGAGAGATTCTTGATGAGGCTCTACGTACAACACATGTTCCCAATGACATTGATCCAGATCAATTTCAGGCTATGGTCAACCACATTTCATCTCCACTATCTCTCTCCTTTTCTACAGAAGATGACATATCTATTGCTCACCCACATAATCTAGTCTACAATACCTGAGTCCGCCGAGTCCTGATAGACAATGGTGCAGGGTTAAATATTGTTTCTTTCAATGTCATACAACAATTGGATTTGTCAGAATTGGCTGTGGATTCCAAGAAGAAGATTACTATAAAAGCTTATGATGAAGTGGAAAGATCTTCCAAAGGTCTTGTCACGCTGCCTATCCGAGTGGGCCCTATCATGAAAGATATTAGCTTCCAAGTATTGGACATCCCATTCGCATATAACATTCTTTTGGGTCGTCCTTGGATCCATGACATGCAGGCTGTTCCTTCCACTTATCATCAGTGCATCAAATTTCTGTACAATGGCACTGAGGTTGTGATTCCTGGAGACCATACTATTGCTATCAATGCTCTTGCTGCTACTGAAAAATTTGTTCCTCATAATGAACCTTTTGTTGATCCTAGTATGTCTCTAGCTGCTACTGAGAAATCACTTAAGATGATGAGCCTTGGTATGGGTGAATATAGATTGGGTTCCTTTGCTTCTATACCTATTTCTCCTAGGTCATATGGGAGACCTTCTGATCAGATGAAGCCTTCCACTTCTGCTATGGTGATTTTTGATACTTGTGTTCCTTCATCCGTTCCTTTAGAAGTAGAAAGAGAAGAACAAGTTGTTCAAGAGTGGATCTATAGAGAAGATGAGGGTAGTACGGCAAATGCCTTCCTTGATTATTCCAAAAATACTCCCATGCTCAGTAATTCAGACACAAATACATATGAGTCACCACTACACACTATGGTTCAAATGGGAGATGATCTTCCTTCTACCTCACTTCTATGGGGAGAAGAGTGTATATCTACTGATGCTATGGCTGAGGCCTCTATGTCTAGAACCTATGTGCCTAAAGAATCATTGCACTATGATAGACAACGTCGCAACATTGCACGGTTACTACAACGAGGTGATCTATGACATAATGACATGAGTATCTCTACTTCTCAGCATCTTAAGCCTCTTCCAGAAGGTTCTTCCATGATAGATATGGATGTTGATATAGTTCATACCTCTCGTAACCCACTCGACGTAGTTGATGAGTCTTGTGCAGGGTCTGATGAGTTTGTTCCCCGTATTGCCTTAGTAGACTACGTTGGTCCTTCTATGACAAATCTAGATCTAGCTAATTTTGGAGCTTACCCTATAGGATCCACCTCTCTTGTCACCAGAGATGACATCCTTCATATAAATACTATTGAACCAGTCACTTCATTTCATCTCGCATCAACGCCTGTTACTTCTTCCACCAGCGAACTAGCCACAAAAAAGATTGAATCAGCAATCAAACATCACAGTCATCAAGTCAAAAGAAAAGAGCAATGGTCGGATGGTGAAAATCACATTGTGGCGGTATCCGCACCTAAGAAAAGTAAAAATAAAAATCTGCTAAAAAATAATGATTCTCAAATAAAAGATGACAAGCTGATTCTCTACAAAAAAATGATGCACTACTTCAAGCATGATCTCATATATGTTATACTTCAACCTATTCCTAGAGCTAAGAACAAAGTTGGTAATGCCTTGGTTACTTCAACATCCATCTTACAAATGAAAAAGCATAAATTTCGCTTCAAGTTCCTGGTGGATGAATTACGCTATCCTGCTCACAAATCTTACAATCCTACCATCTTTTCATATCTTCCACCTCATATTCCTCTTGCAAATCCACCACGCCATTCCTTCCACCATCCCTTACACTTTGCCTTTGTCTCTGGTGACTTGTATAGGAAGGGTCTAGACAGAACTTTCCTTAAGTGTCTAGAAATAGAGGAGTCAGAAAAAGTGCTATCTGAAATCCATGATGGCATATGTGGATCACATTCTAACAATCCTTCACTAGCTCAGACATTGCTTAGGGCTGGTTATTATTGGTCAAACTGGTTGAGAGCTCCTATTGTCACAGTTGCGGCATTTAGGCCTGGGGCCTATCAGTTCTCTACATCAGAGGAAGCAGATTCTTGATGCCTGTTTCTGTCTGGGGCATCCTTTGTACATATTTTATGATCCTGAAAATATACCAAAAAAATTCATATATGATGCTGAAAAAATCCTAAAAATCATAAAAAGTACTGAAAAAATGAGCATCCTAGTGAAAACCTAGCAATAGGCGCTTTGATGTCTCGCCAAAAAAATCAAAAAATTAAAAAAAATTTAAAAAGTGCCTTGGTGAAAACCTGGAAACAGGCGCCTTGGTAGCAAAAATATAAAAAAATTATAAAAAGTCTTGAAAAAATTGCAATAAATCTATCAAGTGGTGAAAACTTGGAAACAGGCGCTGCTTGAGACCCTCTGCACCTATGTCTATCAGTCTTGCGTGGCGCTCCTTCGCTCCACTTCTTGCTTTGCCTCTCCTAGCCTGGAATTGATTCTTGTCTTAGTCTAGGGGGCATACGTTATTTTTAGCTTATCTTGGGTCTCTTTGTGCGTCTGGGTTTCTTAGGCACCTCGCAAATGGTGTTTTTCAACACCACCCCAACTATGTTTTTCAACACTGCCCTAGTATCAAGTGTTTCTTAACACTTATCAGATATCCTTACCGCCATCTTGGATGATGCAATATTTCTCATTGGCAGATGTGATACTCAAAGCTTGACTCTATGACCTACACACACGCACTTGACTTGCTGAGATTTGTTTGACTTTATTTCTTTGCGTGTTGTCTATGATGATTTCTTTTCTTAGTGTTCTCCCCCTATGATTATTTTCGATGATGCATAGCTAGAAGACTGAGGGTATGAGAACATGTTTTATTTCTTTATCTGCTTGTGGGTATATTTTGTCAGTCCTCACTGTCATGAGCATTTATGCTAGTCTTACTTGACACTATGGACCTACAAGGTATCATCCTTGACTGTTTCGCAAGTGCATGCTTATAGTCATCTTGACTTTCTTGTGTCTCGATGCAAGCATAATCTTGCTATATCAAACTTAGGTGATCTCACTGCACTAGTCATCTTGACCTGCATGTCTTTGATGCTTAGGTGGGATTCCCAAATTTCTATCTGATATAGATCATATTCAGATCCACATAGTTATGCTAGTGTGTATTGTATGATCTTGCGACGCTACCAATAATGCTTAATGATGATAATTAGATGTCTATTAGCATTGTAACCTTGCAAGTAAACCACTTTTCATGTAGCTTGCATTCTTAAGTTCATGTTAGTTAGTTTTGCATCTTGCACATGGAGAGAGCTCTCATTTATCTTTCATGGACTTGTTAATCAACTGCGTTCATCTTTCGCTTCTTCCTAATCATGTCTTTCACTTCTTGTCTTTCATATCACATCATTTTCTATTCATTTCAGGATCGAAACTGAAATCCGAGTTCACCTTGATCATCCAACTCATTTTTTTCCTTCTTCCATGCAGTTGGTTAACCTTTTTGAGGCCTGATCCTTCAATCTTCGCTGGGGCATTCTTCACCTCTTCATCCCCATCTCTTTCAAACTTCCATTCTTTCATTCACTTTCAAATCCCAAGCTCAAACTCCTCTCTCTGTGGTGTTTACAGGTTGAGGGACCGATAGGTTCGTGCCCCATGTCCCATGTGTGGGGCATATCTTCACTGCTTGATGGTTATTCTATTCTCTTTCTTTGATTATGATTTCTAGTGATTTGATCATGTTGCTCTTGCTTCTGCTTTCCCTCTACCTGGATTTCGCTTTCGATCCCGAGGGGGCAGACATATCATATCTTATTGGCTATCGCTTTCCTAAGTGTTTAGTACTGTCACTACCAGGCTGACCACGTAGGATTTTTTGTCTCTCTGCACTTCATTCTTTGGAGTCAGATCACTATTTGCTTGCCTTCTTGGCTATCTCTTACCTTCTTGGCTATCTCTTACCTTCTTGGCTGATCTGAGTTGCTTTGTGATCCCAAATCGATCTCACATTTCAACTTCATTCTTTGACTGCATGTGTTCCTAGATCGATCACACATTAGTCAAAGAGGGGCAAATGTATACACCTAAAAATGGTCACCTAGACTATTAGCCCCTTTTGCTAAATCACTAATTACTTATTCTTGATCAAATCCTAGTTCTATCATTTATTCGATTATTTTCTATGGGCTAACCATTTTATCCTAAGTCTTTATTTATTTAAAAAGAATATTTCCTCCCCTTTTAATAAATAAAAAGCCCCCACTTTTCTTCTTATCCTAAGTTACACAAATAAAGCATTATTCTTATTTTATAAAAAGGGAAAAAGCACTTTTTGTCTCATATGGACACAAAAGTCAACTCTTATTTTCCCATTGGAGGATATGTGTGCACATGGATTGCTCCTCTTTCAAGCTCCACCATTAATTAAATCTTTTGCCTCTTAATCTCCATGGTCCATTTATCCTCATTTCCTTTAAAAGGAGAGCTCTCTTCTTCATTCTAGATCCTCAACTTTTTATGCTAACTTTATGCTACAAATTTTCTAGGTACATTTGGAGCTTTTGAAGATTTGGAGCATTCTTAGCATCTACATCTCATTCTTGCATTCTACATCTCATTCTTGCATTCTTAGCTTAGCTTCATATTTATGCTTTCTTAGATTAGCTTCATTTCTATGCTCTAGATTAGCTCACATAGATTAATTAGCTTGAGTTGTAATACTTGCATATTTCTTTTCATAGCTTAGCTTGCATTTCCATTTCTAGTTAGCATTGCATTGCATTTTCATTCTTGATTCTTGAGGATATTGGCATTCTTGCCCTTGTCTTCATTGAATCTCCCATTGCATGGTTTACTAGCAAGGTTATAGGCTAAATAGCTCTAGCTGAGAGCATTCTTAAAAATCCTTGCACTCCATGCCTAGGGAGCTATGAATCGATTTGTGAGAGCTCATTCTTGAGTTTCCTTGCATGTAATGATCCATAGAAGTGTGACACATTTATAGCACACACATACAATTATAATAACCTATTAAATTCTTGACCATCCTTTGTAAACCAACATCACATAACCAAATAAGAAGATAATAATTGAAATAGCCACCTCTTTAATTACCTTATTACTATTTTGATCTATATTAGACTCAACTATATAGAAGCAAACCAAAATTCTTCCTTTCCATTGGACCAACTTACCACTAACAACTAGTCCTAAAACCTACCACCCTACCTATTATTACACATAGCATCCTTACACTCATAGAAATATAGAAATCTAATGTACATACACCTTAACACACTCATATAGATACCAATTTAGCATAACCACAAAGAAGCATTTTATTTTATAAAAAATATAATTTTCTTTACATATTCCTCTATTCACACTCATATTCATGCACTCAACACCTTCATTGTGCACTATTGCCAAATCCTCTTTTCTCTCTTATTACTCAACCATGTTGCTCACTAGCAACTTCACTTTCTCTTGATGCTCACACACGGCCACTTGCTCGTCACATTATCCTCTGAATTTCAAGCGAGCTCTTCACTTTCGGTTTATCACATCGCCGTGTCAGTCTCACGCTACTCACGTTCATGGCTCCTCTACACCGTATCTCACGATCTGCATTATCTTCTGCCCTAATCTCAATCTAATCCCTCCATATTGCACCTTTCGCCTTCTCTATCAAACTCCACGACTTCCTTTCAAACTTTTTTCTCACTATTCATGCATCTCTATGTACCCTTCTCATTATCACCTTCTGCATTTTTTTTACGGAGACAATCTGAGAAGACGTAAACAAACAAGAAACTCTGCTATATCCATGACGGAGAGGGTTAGGAAATCTTCTTATATGCAACATGGTGGAACAGTTAAGGACCTTACATGTAGAGAGATATAAACAAAACCATAAGAGCAGAGAGTCGGAAAAAAATATGCAGTCAACTGATGAGTTCATAGATTTTTAATACTTTGTTTTTTAAATATACACTATAACGAATTTTGATAATGTACAATAGTGCCTTTCCTGTGGCCTAATTCTCTTGAGGGAGGGATGACAATGAGCTCATCCACTTTCACCTCTTCTAGATCTACACCCTTTTCCCCAACATGGACATCACGTACTGAAAAGCGACCTCCTCACAGGGGATTGTAAGTCCCATCTGGTGATCAAAACCATACTCTTCCTCCGCCTTATCCAGCAACTCCCTAAAAAGAGGATGATTCAAATACTTTGTAGGGATAATATACCTACATTGTCCGCTACCAACATACACTGCATAGTGACCCTTTGGGACATCAGCAGGGAAGCCACTGGACAATCTGCTCAAGACCTCATCTCTTGAACTGGATTGCCTCCTCCTCTTTGAAGAAACAGCAAACCCATCCGCCTTAATGGAATTGGCAAATCCACTTAGGACTCTGATCATACGCTTCACAATGAGGACTTGGGTGTTTGCCTTGCTCCTTGCCATTGCAGAGCTGTTTTACAAGCTAAGGCGTATAACCCAGATAAGAGAAGATTAGAGAACGAGAGAATGTTTTGTGAGTAAAAGGAATAACGTGTTAAGTACATATAGAAGTGAAAACTCATACCAACCGTTCATCCAACCACCGGCTCTAACTAACGATGAACATAATATGATAAGAAATTTGGGGCTCTCGTTGAAACAATTAAAGTGGTAACGAGTGGCCTTGTAGATTTTGTACATAGTCGCTTTCTATGGTGGGCATCTCAGTCGTTCTGACATCAAATCAAGGAAGCAAAGGATGCGTGGGCTTGCCTAATTGTGGGTTCGCTAGCAGACCAATTCACATTTCTATTTCAGTCAATGTCTACATGCATTAAAAAAGAACTAGATAGAAAAAGACAGCGCATGGGATGCTACTCTTGTATATTCTGATGTTCGTAGAACATAAAGGTAACTTCAAAGAGTACACTTACCCTATTTTGATAATTGTTCTTTCTAAGTATGTAAAACAGTTGAGCAAATTGATTCGCAATAAATTACACAAAGCTGTTGTTCTGTTATTAAACACTTGACAATACACACAAAACAAGCTACACAGATAGCTTGAGACAAATTACAATTTTCTATTAAAATTTAAATGATATCTACAAAATACTTCAAATTCAGATTACAATATGATTTCAATTTTTTTAGAATTATATGGAGCTGCTGCGAACAGTTTAAAAGTTTCAAACAATTTGGAACTGCGGATTAATCTTTATTTGTCTGGAGCTACTTGGCAACGCATTGCAATCCCTATTCTTTTATACATATTCACAAACTCTGTTGCTACTACAACATTCATTTCTTCTCTACTCCGTTAAGAAAACACTATGGTTGCATGAACGTTCTTTACTTTTGTAGCGTTTTCTTTCTCACTAAAATTCCCTCAGATCTCATAAAGATTTCTAGTTGACCGTTTGCTAATAGGTGACCAACTCATAGATAAACAATAAATTCCAACAACGGTGATGTCTATCTTAAATTTGACATTGTTTATTAATTAATTATCCTAGAGTTTAACAAATTAATAAACATATTTAAATGTACATTTAAAATGTGGGATAAATAATACTACGCTAAAAAATGTTCTTAATTACTTTTTCTGACTCTTAATAATTCTAAATTTTATAAGAGTTTCATTTATACTTATCTTTAGTTTTATTTATTAGATAAACTGATAAGTAATCATAAAGTTTTATAGTTAGTTACCAGCTTTTTAATTTTTTTTTAAATGAAATATTTGAGTTTTTGGCATGACCCAAACCCTTTATAAAGCAAGATGGTTACCAAAGGGGTAACCAATGAAATCAAAGATAAAACATTAAATAACCAAATCTAGAGGACAACAAACTTATATGAGACCAAAAAAAAATCACAAGAAGAAAAATAGAATATGGTTGGTTGCTAAACATGTCTATTTTCATATTGGTAACAACAAGAACCAACCTTTTTTTCTTAAGATGAACAATAGTCCAAGCAGCAACATCTTTACTTGTAGAATATATTATAGCATGGGAAGAAACACCCTATGAATAAATAGACGAACCTCCCTAACAAGTTCCTTGTTTAGAAGGTGGGGCCTTGCAATTTAGAGATAGAGAATTAGGAATCACTAAAGGAATAAGATTGAAACACGAGTCTACGACGATGAGGGCAATAAAAGCAGTGGCTTGAGTAGTTGAGCTAGTTGAAGCAATAGGAAAAGATTGCAACAAATAAATAAAGAACTCCAAGTCAATTTCCAAACCAGAAGGAAAGAAAATGAGATGTAAACAACAAACATCCTTCCACCATGCATGATAAAAATGTGGATAAGACACATGGGGGAAAGAGGAAGCCAAATGGCTCATAGAAAAGAAACATTTATAGAAAAAAGGTATCCCATTGTAATCAATCAACGATGTCTAAGTTTTCTCTCTCACCTTCAGATTTATCTCAACAAGTAATGGTATCAAAATATCATTGGTTAAGAAGATACAAGTATATGTGTGGAAGAAGTTACTTTAATTAGGGTCCACCTTGAGGAAGTGGCCCAATCTATTGTCAAAAGCCTCATAGGTAGATTTGAATTAGAAATAGAGGTCAAGGTAAAGAAATATTAACTAGACTACAATGATGGACATAGATTCATTTAGAGGGTTGAATGAAGTGACCAAGGTTAAAGATAGTGAGGGTGATAGGCCTATTTCCTATGACCCATGATTAAAATAACTTCAAAATTTTCAAACGAGTTAAAAATAAATAACGAGAAAACCATGATCATAAGGGTAAATATCAACCTTACTTATGACCACGTGATTTAAATGTTAAGAAATCCAAGTATGTAGGTTCGGTAGCATGCACCATAAGTGATTGAACTTGCAAACCAATCCTTTCTTCTCAAAGTAGGAAATACACTCCAACACCACATTCAAAGTAACCAAGGTGTTGGGGGGAGGGGCTTTTAAGCCACACTAGGAAGCTATGAGAAATGAAGGAGAATACTTCATTGCAAACACAAGAGTAAAAGAGTTTCCCAAAGCCATAAATTTTGACTTAGCATGCCTAAGGGTGATACTGAGCTTTTATTCAAAATATTAACCATAATGTTACAAGTATAGGAGTTGTTAACACTAGTGTATTCGAGTGGGAATGTGAAATTTCAGAATAGGGACATCGAGGAGAGTAAGAAGCCACCGGGAGAGTAGTTTTGATTGTCACGTATTAGGCATGCACATATTTTAATCTTGTATTTGGGTATTACTTAGTATTGATTTATGTTATATGGTATGGTACAATTTTGGAATCCAATTGGATTTTCTTTAATTGTGTCTCTAAATATAAATTGAATGACAAATCCTACTTCATCAAGATAATTGATTACTCATACAAAGTAGTCCTAGGGAAAGTCTATATCTCATATTTATGTCTATTGTATTAACATTTGCATCTTTTCTTGATGGTTCACAATCTTTCTAGAACTATTAAGGTTCTTAATAAATATAAAAAAAGGATTTTTGTGTTCACTCTTTTTAACTATGTCTTACTATGCTTTTTAACTCACATTTTCCATATAAATCAAGTACATGAAAGGAAAACATATTACAAGTGACAAAGTCATTCCTAGACTTAGCTATACCAATCAAACTAAGTTTCTATACATGACCCTATCAAAAGCTAGTTTGTCAAGGATGACTTTATTCTAAACAATTATTATTTTTAAATCTGTTTATCCTACTAAATTGTTGGATGCAATTATTCTTACAATTATTCTTGCAATTATTATTATTTTTAAATCTGTTTATCCTACTTTAAATTGTAATTGATTTTATCTAATCAAATGACCAATAGAATGTAAGACCATCATTTGTGAATTAATACAACATAATAAAATAAAAAGATAATGATTCCACTAATTGCCCCATAATTGTTTCACTGTTATATTGATGCATGCCACACTCAACCAATTTGCACCTCACTTGAGAACCCCACACATAGCTATATAGAAGCAAACCAAGGTTCCGCCTTTAGATTGGGTCAATCTAAAACAAGTAACAATTAAATTTAAGACCTATCACCCTCCTTACAACTACTACACATAGCACCCTTACTCTCGCACAGTTAGACATGCACCTAGGCACACTCATATAAAAATAACTAAAAGAAAATTATATTATTTTATAAATATTTCTTGACGAGCAAGAACTTGTTCTTCCCCTATTCACAGTCATATTCACGCACTCGGTGCAATATCACTTCATCTTGTTATATTACCCTGTCAATCTCACTTGAGCTTTTCACTTTTCCTTTACCACACTCACTAGTCAGTCTAATGCAAAATCCTCACTTTCATTGGCATATTCATGGTCCCTCCTCTAAGCTCCTCATGGGCATTTTCTTCTACCCTACTCTCAATCCAACGTCCTCATTTTGCATCTTTCCCCTTTATTGCGATTTCCTTTCAACATTTTTCTTAATATTCATGCATCTCTGTGTACTCTTCCTCTTCCTCATGACTACCACCTCTATTTTTCTCTCCTAGTTGGCTCTCTCTTCCTTCTCTCTTCTGGAAAAAACTAAGGAGACAGAGAAAAAAGAATTTTTACCATATTCATGACAGAAATGGTTAGGAATTCTTGTTATATGCAAGATTGAAGAATAGTTAGGGCCATTACATTTAGAGAAATATAAACACAAATTGAAGAGCATAGCTTCAAAGAAAAATACACAGTCCATTGAGGAGTTCTAAGATTTATAATCTTGTTTTAAAAAATTTAAATTATAATTATTTCTCATTATCTACAATAAGGACTTTCTGGTGACCTCAACCGGTCATTAGCGCACACTGTATACAGGCTGGCCTATTCCCTGTCAGGATACTGCTTTTGCTCCAACCGGCTCTTTGCAAGATGGAGCAACATTGGCTGACATGGTGTTCCTCAGATCTGACAAAAAAACGAGTTCCTCCAGTTTCATATCTCTTAGTGATACACACATTTCCCCAACGTGGACTACAGATACTGGAATGAAACCTCCAAACAGGGAACTGTAAATCCCTTCTGGTGATCAAAACGGTACTCTTCCTCCGCCTTATCTAGCAATTCAAATACTTAGCAGTGATTATAAACCTAGATTGTTCATTACCAACATATACTGCACAGAGACCTTTTGGAACATCGGTGGGGAGGCTACCAGTACACGATCTGAAATGTCTCTTGCTCCTTTAAGAAAATTCATAGCCATCTCCCTTAATGGAACTGACAAGCCTACAGAAGACTCTGCTTATGTGCTTCACAATAAGGACTTGGGGATTTCCATTGCAGAATTGTTAAAGAGGGAAAATGGAATTGATTTACAAGCTATGGCGAATAACTTTGATAAGGGAAGCTTGGAGAAGAGAGATTGATTTGGAGAGCAAAGGGAAAAGCATGTTAAAAGAAAACTCAAACCAACCTTTGATCCAATCACCGTCTCCAACTAAAGGTGATCATAATATGATTAGATTTCTGAACTGTCGTTGAATCAATAAATGTGGTACCGAGTGTCCTTAGCTTTTTACAAAGTTGCTATTTATGGTGGACATCTTAGTTATTCTGACATCCAATCAAGGAAGCAAACCATGTGTGGGGTTGCCCAGCTGTGGGCTCGCTTGGAGACCAATCAACATTTACTTTTGGTGGATGCCTGTTCATATCAATACAGGACCGGATTGAAAATGATTTCGCTACATGTAGATTCTCCACCCTAGGGAGATATATCCACTGATGACACTGTAAATTGCAAAATAGTTTTGTGGATGTGTTATATGTTGCCAGTTATAGACGGTGATCTGAAAAAGTAAACTAATTTTTATTTTGATAATTTTGTTTCTATAAATATTAAAAAAATTATACAGTTGAAAGAAGCTTCAGTATTAACAAAGTTATAGATGTCTTATTATAATTATATGTTGCTTTTGGATTAGATTGTGTAAGTGTTTCTTTTGTATCAAAGAACTCCATGATTTAGCATTAGGATGATAAAGAGAATAAGGAGAAAAATGTGTAAAGTAGTAAACTTGATGATGTATCACTTTACATCATCTAGATGATGGATCACAAGTGTAATCCAAAAAGTTGGTGCAAAAAAACACTTACACAATCAAATTCAGAAACAACATAAAGTTATCATGTAGATTGTGGGAGACTCTTCATTCTTATTCTCTTATTGTAGATATATTTATTTGATTATTTCTATCAATCTATTGAAGTTCAAAATTATATTTTATTTTAAATTTTAACTAATAAATAAATTTAGATAAATGTACATTAAGATGCTAACAAATATTCTTAAGTAATTTTTGTGTCTCTTATTAAAATTAAAATCTAATTTTTTTTACAGAAATAATATGTTTAATCATACCTTTAGCTTGATTTATTTTGCATAATGATTAATAATTATAAATCTCATTAATTACTTTAAGATATTTTTATTAGAGATTAAACACATTCTTATTTAGTTTTTAGGACTCCCTAATTCTAAAATGTGAAATTTGTTGACACAAACAATATTTTTATTTGCATTTAGTTTTATTTATTAGATATATTAATCATGAAACATGTCAATCACTTAAAAGATGCTTTCAATTGTTATAAAATAGTTATATAAATTTTAATCTTTGAGTTTTAAGTATTATTTACTGTAGAATTATGTTATATGATATGGTTCAATTTTTAGATTGGATTGTATTGTCTTTAATTAAGTGTCTGAAAATATATTGAATGACATCTTCAAAATTATCAAGATTGTTGATTATTAGCATGAAACATTTCCAAGGAAACTAAGTATTATTAGCTTTTTAACACAACTTACACAAAAGGAAAGTATGTTGCAAATGACTAAATCATGCTACATGAAATTATTTTTTAAAATTATATTTCTCAATTTAACTAAAAATATCACAAATATACAATCATAATAACCCATTTAATCCTTGACCATCCTTTGTAAACCAACACCACAATCAAAGAAGACGATGATGATTGCACTTGCCACCCCCAAATGCCTCCTGCCACTTTGATGCATGCCACACTAAAATGACTTGTAGCTCACTCAAG
This sequence comes from Chamaecyparis obtusa, assembly GCA_027943335.1. NCBI lineage: Eukaryota > Viridiplantae > Streptophyta > Pinopsida > Cupressales > Cupressaceae > Chamaecyparis > Chamaecyparis obtusa. The sequence continues at coordinate 35,061 of BSBK01005503.1, read as the reverse complement.
AACCCTAGACATAGCTATGTACAAGTAAACCAAAGTTCTCCCATTTTCTTGGGTCAACCTATAACAACTAACAACTATCCTTAAAAGTTACCACCTTACATTCAACTACACATAGAACCCTTACCCATACCTTCACACGATTATAGAGATCTACTCAATATGCATCTAAACAAACTCATATGAACACCATTTGAACAATAACACAAGGCATCATTTTATTTTATAAATATTTCCTTTTTATTTAATTTTATAGGAGAAGTGTACCAGTAGCTATTATAGCTGACCCTGAGCATCCATAGATCTTAAATGGTACATTAGAATTCAATAAAAAAATTTGTTGTCTTTACATGTGACTTAACTAATTATAACTATTGTTCGAACTTCTAGGTAGCAATGACACACATTGTAAGATCTATTATGTGGACAAGGGCAAAAATGTTGTCATTTCAAAGTGTCTCTCCATACTTACTTAAAGATGCCTAAATAATTACACACTGCAACCATCTCAAAAATTGTCATTACTTATGCATAGATGTCCAAGTCATGCTCTATGAGTACCAATAAAGTTCACAACCCCTCCAATTAAAGTCACAAAATTATAACTACTTGAATACATGTAAGTGACTATCAATAAATGTGAGATTTATTAACAGAATTTTAGTTATCTCTTTTTTACTTTCTTTAAAGTTACTAATTAAAAGTCAGGTGAACAAGGAATGAATGATAACTAATACTCTTCCCTATATATTTCCTTTTCTTTACATTCAAGAAATTGTTCTTCCACCATATTCATGCACTCAACACCTTAATTATGCCCTTTTGTCTTAACATCTTTGTGAGTCTCTTCTTAATCACATCTTTGTTACTCCTCTTCTTACTCACATCTTTGTCTCTCATGTTCTTACTGACATCCTTGTTGCTCCTTGCATCTTCACTTCCTCTTATTCTTCAATCACAATCTATTGCTCTTGTCACATTTTCCTTTCAATCATGTGCGAACTCTTCACTTTTTATTTAACATAGTGCCTAGTAAGTCTCATCGAGAATCCTCATCTTCATTCACGTATTCATACCCCTCACTTATTGGCTCCTCTACACAGCTACTCATTGACATTTTCTCCTACCCTACTCTCAATCTCCCCTTTCCATTTTACACATTTCCCCTTCATTGTCAAACTCCATGACTTCCTTTCATCAATTTTCTCACTATGCATGCATCTCTATTTTCCCTTCTCATGATAACCTCCTATATTTTTCTCCATTCCTAGTTGGCTCTATCGTCATCCCCTTTCCACCTAGACAATCTAAGGAGACGTAAACAAACAAGAAACTCTGCCATATCCATGACATAGAGGTTTAACAAACCTTATTATATGCAGGATGAAAGAATAGCTAAGGCCACGTCATCTAGAGAGATATAAACAAAACCTTATCAGCAGATTGTCAAAGAAAAATATGATGTCAATTGACGAGTTCATCTATTTTTAATCAAAAATATACATTATAACGAATTGCTATTATGTACAACAATGTCTTCCCGGTAACCTTAACCGAGCAGCAGCCCAAAAGTGTAAAAGGGCTGGTTTTTTCCCTTTGGAGCCCCAGCTTTTGCTTCAATCACCCCTTAGCAAGATGTGCATCAAAACATGCAAGCAACCTTGGCTGAAATGGTTCTCCTCAGTACTGAAAATAACGAGGCATATTTCTTGAGGGAGGGATGACAATGAGCTCATCCACTTTCACCTCTTCTGATGCTACACCCTTTTCCTCAACATGCACATCAGGTACTGGAAAGCGACCTCTTCACAGGGAATTGTAAGTCCCATCTGGTGATCAAACCCATACTCTTCCTCAGCCTTATCCAGCAACTCCCTGAAAAGAGGATGATTCAAATACTTTGTGGGGATAATATACCTACATTGTTCGCTACCAACATACACTGCACAGTGTCCCTTTGGGACATCACCACGGAAGCCACCACACAATCTGTTCAAGGACTCAACTTTTGAACTGAAATGCCTCCCCCTCTTTGAAGAAACAACAGATCCATCTGCCTTAATGGAACTGGAAAACACACTGAGGACTCTCATTATACGCTTCACAATAAGGAATTGGGGGTTTCCCATGCTCCTTGCCATTGCACAATTTTTGAAGAAGGCAAATGGACTTGTTCTGCAAGCTAACCCGTATAAATCAGATGAGAGACGGTTGGAGAAGAGAAAATTGTTTGTGAGTAAAGGGAAGAACGTGTTAAGTATATATAGAAATGAAAAATCAAACCAACCGTTCATCCAGCCACAGACTCTAACTAAAGGTGAACATATTATGATAAGAATTTTGTGGCTCTTGTTGAAAGAATAAAAGTAGTACCAACTCATGTCCTCGTAGATTTTGTACATAGTTGCTTTCTATGGTGGCCATCACAGTCGTTCTGATCTCAAATCAAGGAATCAAATCTTGGCTGGGCCGCCCAGGTGTCGGCTCACTTGCAGACCAATTTTTTCCTCTACAGTGAATGTTTATCTATATTTATTCAAGAACTTGATTGAAAAAGTAGTAGATGAGATTTTGATTGCGTATATTCTTCACCGTACGAAGACACGTCCACTGAAAATCCTCCAAATCGCTATATAGTTTTGTGAAATTGTTTTCATAATTTTGCTTTCTGATGCCTGGAAAAGAATCCAGAGTTAGATGGTTTAAAAGAGTTTCGGTGCTAACAAATATTCCTAATTAACCCTTGTGACTAAGTTGAAAAGGATTATTGAATATTTCCACTGAAATTTTATTATGTTTACATGTGGTCCACTGAAATTTTATTACTGAGGGACAAAGGAGCCTACTTCCCGTATTGGTTCTTTTAGTTTTATGTCACTTTAAATAAATGCTTTAAATATATGGAGAGTTTAGCTTATTTAAATATTAACTGATTATTAGATATTATATATAATATATTTGTGATAATTTTAATTTTTGTATGTATTTTTAATATTAAATTATATTACGTGTTACAATTCAATTTTTGTATCAGATAATTTATTAAAGTTAAAATTTTATATAATTATTGTCTATTGTCTATTGTCTTTTCTATATCAATAGTCTTTAATTGCGTGTATAAATATTTATCCAATGATATCTCATAGATCATTAAGATGATCATTACTACAAAATATCTCCATAAAAATTCTAACATATTCTTACCTATTTACCTCTCATGTTTGTCTCAATTATGTTAACATTTACATCTCAATCTATGCATTTTAAGTTTATTACAACTATTAAGACCTTAACAACTATAGAAAATGTCTTACTACACTATATATTGTAAGTTTTGAGAGCAAAATTTGATAGTATGACAAGCAGAGGAGTTTTGAAACCCCTACAAACAAGAGTAATTTTGAAGATAGCATGATGATTGTAGTGAACATCTTGAGGGAAGTGAAGATTAGGAGTATTTTTGGTGTGAGACTATCAATGATGATGAGCTTCTTCTAGATATTCTTTTGGAAGCTAGAGTATTTGATATTTTTGCTCATTGTGTATCTATTGTTCATGTTGAGTCTTTGAAGGATGGTTTAGAGTCGGGCCTTTAAAAAGGTTTTCTTTTTCTATATGTTGAATCCTTTGGTCAAGAATTCTAGAGAAGGTGAGTTAATGAGCACAAAGGTTGTGTGTGATAGGAGCATTTTTCCTATTGGGGTTCTTTTTTATGAAGCTCCACTTCTTACTTCTACAATGGGTTACATTTCCACATTGGTGTCTTCTATTGTATCCCTTGACTCCCCTCTTCTTTGACCATTTCTACAAGAAGAGATTTTCGTATCAATGTTTATTAGGGTGTTTCAAGTTACTTTCACCTAACCTAACACAAGTGGCTTACTCTTACATATTATAAAGCCTTTTCTATGTATGATTGAGGCTTATTATTACTTACATGCCATTATCTTTGATTTCTCTTGCCCCTTGGTTTGGATTTTTGATTTCCTAGTCAACCAATCTATTCGTTTTATGGAGAATTATCTCATAAGGAGGTTCTTAGGCTTCCATATGAATATAGACTATGTTTTTAGCTAGGCTTTAAAAAGATGGCATGTTGCTATTTGATTTAGGTAGTTGCTATGCCTAATGATTTATTCCTTTTCTCCATCCACTTTTATAGGACAGTAAGGGTATTTTTGTTAGTTCACATTGGTTCCATTTAAAAATTTTGATCTCTTGAAAACACAGATGATTGGATTTGATATTTTGAAGGAAGAATCAAATTGGGTTCCTACTTGGACAAGGCTCCTAGTGCTCCCTTTAGATTACTAGAATGAATAAATATTTAGAGGTGTTTATAATGCTTTTGGTTCTTTTATAGTCATAGCTAATTTTAAAAAAACATGAAACACCTGGTTTTTCCCAAATTGAATTTTATTTTGAGATTGATAAGCTTCACCACACACTATTAAGCTAATATTCTTGAGAAAAGTTTTGTTTGAGCTGACTATTCACTATAATTCCTCCTTTATATGTACTTTCACTACAATAGAGTTCGACACTCTTCTCACTCATGCCAATTTTACAAAGATTCCCTTCATTCTTTTGGGAAGACTTGTTTTGAAGGGAATGTTTTGGGTTTATCTAGTGCAAGCTCCGTAGAAATTTGAAGGCATCATCATTAATGGAAAAACTATATGTTTTAAGTTTATTGTCTCATGATTCCCCTTGAATTTCTAATAATGTTTTGGTTGCAGAAGATTTTGCTAAGGTCATTTTTAAGGATTAAAATGTTCTAAATATTGCAGGAAAACAATATGTGAATTACCCATTTGGGTCAAACATCATTTTAGAGCTCTTTAATCAGGCTTAAAATCAAATGTCCTTAAATTATGATTGATTTTTCTAGGGCCTTTCTTGTCTCAAGACTAGTTGTTTTGTGTTTCCTTATTTTATATTCTTCTGTTATTAAAACATTGAAAACAATTATTTTTGTTAAAAAACTTTATTTTTTATATTTACCATCTTTTACTAAAATTTAATTGATAACTAATTTTATTTTATTTTTTCATATCATAAACTAGAGCTTGCTCAATTTTTTGTGCCAAGTATGTTGTTTCTATAAAGACGAAATGCAACACCACATTGCTCTTGCATTAAAATGTCATAATGGGTGAATGCATGCTCATCATTTTCTAGAAACAATCATATTACATAGTGAAACTGGAAGACACGTTGGTTCATAGAATCTGGTCACATGATTGTGATTTATTATGCATTAAGACATTATGAGATAACAAACGAGAAACTCTACCATATTTATGATAGATATGCTTTGGAAACCTTATTATATGGAAGATGGCAGAATACTTACGGGGATTACATTCAGAAATATATAAACATAAAAATTCAAGAACGACATCAAAAGAAAACTATAAAATCCATTGACTAGTTCGTATATAGATTCAATTTTGTTTAAATAACTATAAAATATAAGGACTTCTGATTGTCTACAACAGTGTAAACCAGCTAGCATCAGCCAAATCTATGCACAGACTGGACTATTCCATGAAAAGACCCTTCTTTTGCATCAACCATCTCTTGGCAGGATGGTGCTCTTCAGATCTCAAAACAATGCAAATGGAATTGATTTACAATCTAAGGCGAGCAACCTAGATAAGAGATGGTGAAGAGAGAGACAAAAATCTTTGTGAACTTAAAGGGAAGAAAATCTTAAGTATATATTGTTGGGATAAGGTGACTCAGTCTTATCATGATTTATTGTTTTATTTATTCTTTTTGGAAATATGCTAAATGAAGACAAAAATTTTCACTTAGATGGACCTGGAGAAGAAAACATAATGTTTCATTTTTTCTCTGATTTACTCTCTTTGTTCTTTTTTTAAGGAATGAGTTGTGCATAAAGAAAGTTTCTAAAATAGTTTGTAGATGTGTTGAATGTAGATGCTTTAGAAATTGTTTCCTCTTATACGAAAACTCTATAAGTACAAGGCATTGTTGTAGAGAATTGAGTGTGAGAGAGAATTGCTTGAAGAGTGTTGTTATGCTGTCAAAATTATTCTGGATTTAGATATCATAGTTGATTACTCTTGTACAGTTGTGGCTCTCAAGATTGTATTGTAACTTTGTTGTTGATAATACAATTGAGTCTGGCTTTGGAGTGGTGGGTTTTTTCTCGTATGGATTTCCTATGTATATCTGGTGTTATGTGTTTATGTGTATAATCCATTTTCTATATGTGTTTATTTATCTTGCAATAGTCTAAGGTTTTGTGAGGTAAATTTCAGCATCTTCTCTCCTATTAGAATTAGCATTTGGAAGCATTTTCACACTTTGGCTTCCTTTCAATTGGTATTAGATCCTAGCCAGCTTTGTTATTGTTGTTGGGCAAATAGGTTTTTTGTGCTGATCTAGTTTCAGTGGGAGTTTCGCAGAGGAGTTGTTTTCATAATCTTATTGCAGGTTAGATATGGCAAGCACATCCAATAGAGTAGAGATGGATAAGTTTAATTTCAACAATTTTGAGCTATGGAAACTTAAAATGAAGGACATTTGTGTATTTCTTCAGAAGTAAATCTAAATTTTTTAGTCAGTTTAAGGAATTTAAATCCTTGGTTGAAAATCAGACTGGAAGAAAAAATAAGAGTTTGAGGACTAATAATGGTGGTGAGTTTTGTTCAGCAGAATTTGACAGGTTCTGTAAGGATCATAGAATTGAGAGACATAAAACAACTCCATACACTCCACAACAAAATGGAGTTGCAGAGAGGATGAATAAAACATTGATGGAGAGGGTGAGGAGTATGCTAAGTGGTGTTGGCCTTAAACAAAAGTTTTGGGCTGAAGTTGTAGCCACTACATGTTATTTAATTAATAGGTCTCCTACTTCAACACTTGTTGAGAAGACACCCATGGAGGCGTGGTCTAGCAAGAAGCCCTCATTAAGACATATCAGAGTCTTTGGTTGTGAGGCATATGCTCATATGCCAAGTGAGAAAAGATCAAAGTTGGAGAAAAAGGCAGTTAAGTGTATCTTCATTGGCTATGGTGTCGGGGTGAAAGGTTACAAGCTTTGGGATCCAGTTGCAGAGAAGGTGCTCTACAATAGAAGTGTGATATTTCATGAGCTAAAACCTTCCATAATTGATTTGCAGCCAGAGAAGGAAGAGAAACAGAAAAAGGAAGTAGTTCATATTCCTACTAACTCTAAGGAAGAAGAACTACGAGCTCCTGATGGAATTGATAATGAGGAGAGCCTAAATAGCTCTGAAAGTTCTAAAGAAGAGCACGAACCTGAACCTCAAACTTTGAGGAGGTCTACTCATGATAGACAATGACCTGATAAATTTGTTTATTCACCTGAGAGGTTTGGATATTCTTTGTTGGATTCAAGTTGTATATTTTCTTTGATTTCTAACACTGATGAGCCTAGGACTGTTAGAGAGGCTATGGGTATGCATGATGCAAATTCTTGGATGGAAGCCATGAATGAAGAGATGACAGCATTGAAGAAAAATGCTACATGGCATTTGGTACCTTTACCTCAAGGACATAAACCTATTGGATGCAAATGGGTGTTCAAAAAGAAATTGGGTCTAGATGGTAGTTTTGAGAAGTATAAGGCACAGTTGGTTGTGAAGGGGTATTCACAGGTGGAGGGAATTGATTATGGTGAAATATTCTCTCCTGTAGTTAAGCTAACATCCATTCAATTCTTGTTATCACTTGTAGCAGCTCATGACTTTGAAGTTGAACAAATGGATATGAAGACAACATTCCTTCATGGTGATTTGGAGGAGGAAATCTATATGTCACAACCAGAGCATTTCGTTGAAAAAGGTAAAGAAAACCTTGTTTGCAAGTTGAAGAAATCTCTATATGGTTTGAAATAGTCTTTTAGAATGTGGTATCAAAAGTTTGACACTTATGTGTTATGTTTGGGATTTTTGAGATCTAAATTTGACCATTGTGTATATTATAAATCTGAAAATGGTCACATTCTTATCATAGTCTTATATGTAGATGTTATGTTGTTTATTGGGAATGGTAAAAGAATGATTTTAGATTTGAAGTCTAAGTTAGCAATGCAGTTTGAAATGAAAGATCTAGTTGTAGCTAGATATATACTTAGGATTGAGATCATCAGAGATAGAGCTAGCAGAAAGCTTTGGATGAGCCAAAGGAAGTATGTTAACTTTGTGTTGGAGAAATTCAACATGACAGCTTGCAGACAGTTAGTTGTTCCAATATTACATGGGACAAAGCTTTCTACGGAGGATTGTCCAAAATCTCCTACTAAGATGGAGGACATGTCTAGAGTACCTTATGCAAGTGTTGTTGGTAGCTTGATGTATGCTATGGTTTGTACGAGGTCAGATATTGCCCAAGTAGTGGGAGTCCTTAGTCAGTATATGGCTAATCTTGGAAGGGTGCATTGGGATGCAGTTAAGCGAGTGTTCAAATATTTGAGAGGCACATCTGAGTATTGCACTCATGGTAATCCTACTGTATCTCGACATTCTATTTGCACTTGTAGATATGTGGATTTAGATTGGGCAGGTGATATCAACACAAGAAGATCCACTAGTGGATATGTTTTCATGATGTTTGGTGGTGCAATTAGTTGGATGAGCAAGCGGTAGGCTATAGCTGCTTTTCCCACTACATAAGTAGAGTATGTGGCAGCTACTCATGCTTCCAAATAGGCCATTTGACTTAAGAGATTGTGTTATGATATTGGTTTTGATCCAGGACAAATTACTATCTGTCATGACAGCCAGAACGCTATTTATTTAGCAAAGAATGCTACTTTCCGTGCCAGAACAAAGCACATTGATGTACAGTATCATTTTGTTCATGATATGGGGGAAGATGGAAAGGTGAAGTTGGAAAAGGTTGCTACTTTGGAGAATGTTGCAAATGCATTGACAAAGCTAGTGAACACTGAAAAGTTCAGATGGTGTGTTGGTTCTATGGGCCTTGGGGCTTATGATGTGATACAGTAACTCTTGTAAAGTCTTCGTCAAGTGGGAGATTGTTGGGATAAGACAACTTAGCCTTATCATGATTTATTGTTTTATTTATTCTTTTTGGAAAGATGCTAAATGAAGACAAAATCTTCCACTAGGATGGACCTAGAGAAGAAAATGAAATGTTTCATTTTTTCTCTGATTTATTCTCTTTGCTTTGTTTTTAATGAAAGAGTTGTGCATAAAGAAAATTTCTAAAATAATTTGTAGATGCATTGAATGTAGATGCTTTAGAAACTGTTTCCTTTTGTATGAAAACTCTATAAATACAAGGCATTGTTGTAGAGAATTGAGTGTGAGAGAGAAATGTTTGAAGAGCGTTGTTATGCTGCCGAAATTATTTTGGATTTAGATATCACAGCTGATTACTCTTGTACAGTTGTGTCTCTAGAGATTGTATTGTAATATTGGTTTTGATGCAGGACAAATTACTATCTGTTGTGACAGCCGGAGTGCTATCTGTTTAGCAAAGAATACTACTTTCCATACCAGAACAAAGCACATCGATATACATTATCATTTTGTTCGTGATATGATAAAAGATGGAAAGGTGAAGTTGGAAAAGCAAAACATATACATACAATCCATCTAAATCACCGACTCTAACTAAAGGTGAACATAATATGAATAGAATTTTGGAGTTTTGTTGAAACAATAAAAGTGGTACCGAGTTTCCTTTTATTTAGCTTTCTATGGTGGGCATCTCAGTCGTTCTGACATCAAATCAAGGAAGCAAAGCATGCGGGGGCTTGCGTAGGTGTCACTTCACAAGCAGACCAATTCACATTTCCATTCCAGTCAATGTCTGTATGTATTAATGAAGAACTTGATTGAAAAGACAGCACATGACATGTTGCTTGTTTATATTCTCCACCATAGGAGGATACATCCATTGAAAAGTGAAAACCCTCCCAATCGCAATATAGCATAGTGAATATGCGATGTTCCCAGAGGTAATGGTTTTTGAAAGAGCAGGTTTATTCTATTTTGTGTAATGCTGCATATCGAAGCCATGAAAAGAGGTTGATGTAAAATTATTCGAAATAAATTACATAAAGCTGTTGTTCTGCTGTCAAACAATTAGAAATACACAAAAAGACTACAAAATATTTTGAAAACTTAGATTACAATATGATTACAAACAATTATTCTAAAGCTACCTGGAGTTACTACTATCAAGTTAAATTTTTGCAACCGTATGGAGCTCACACCAATGTCTATTTTTCTGAAGCTTCCTAGTGCAACACCGAACACAATATTCTTCTGTCCACATTCACAAGTTCTGTTGCTACTGTAGCATTCCTTCTTTCTTTACTCTTCAGAAAACTCAATGTTTGCATGAACATTTTTCAGTTTAGTCTGTTTCTTCCATCCCACAATTTGTTTACATTCAAAGTTCAAATTTACCTTTCCAATTAACTCCTACTGCACTGTGTCAGAAAGAAAGAGGGGATGGAGATCTCAAAAATAATTTCAACTGGTTGTTTGTTGAGAGGTGGTTAGCTGATAAGTTCAGGAAAATGATAAATTGGAGAAATTGTGATATGTATCCAACATTTTAGATGTACGTTTTATAAATATTATAAGTTAAAAAAAATTTAAAATTGTGTTATATTCTTAATTTTAATTAATTATTAAACATAGCCAAATGTGCAATGAGAATGTTGCATATACAATATGCTAACAAATGTTTCCAATTAGTTTGCGACTCTTATTAATTTTAAAATATAAAAGAGTAATTGAAATTTTTTATTGAAAATAATATTTATATTTTCATTTAGTTTAATTTATTAGGTATATTGATTGGTAATCATGAAACTTAATTGTTAATTTTAAAATATTTTTTATTTTTATATATTATTATATATATTTTAGTTTTTTTTGGTATTATTTAGTACTAAATTATGCTATGTGATATAATTTAAATTTTAAATTAGATTGAATTGTCTTTAATAATGCATTTGAATATATATTAAAAGACATCATCTAGTTCATCGAGATAATTAATTATTACCAGAGTTTTTACAAAAATTGGTTGTTGGAATTGACCTGGAATTGGTTTCCCTTCTCCAAATTGAATTCTCAATTCCAATTCCATGCCTCAATTCTAATTCTGGGTTCTGAGGTGGATTGGCAAAATGCTCATTTTGCACCAAAATTAGAATGGGCCTATACCAATTCACTAGGTCCCGTTTTCCAATTCAAGGTCAATTCCAACAACCAAATGGGCCTGAGTGATTATTACATTAGTCTTTATTTCTTGTTTGTCTTTATTGTATTAACGTATGCCTCTTTTCTTGTTTTGTTCAATTGTTAAGAGCCTTGATGACTCTAAAAAAGAGTACTAGTGCTCCCTCTTTCATCTAAGCTTGACTATACCCCCATTAAATGAGGTTCTTATGAGCTAGTTCATCAATTGTGATTTTATTACTAAAAATTAAAATGTTTAAATATGTTTGTCCTTACAAAATGTTGGATATAGTTATTTATTACCTTAAAATGTATTTGATTTCATCTAATCAAATGATCCATACAATGTATGACCATCCTTTGTGAACTAACAACACATAACCATATAAGAACATAGTGTTTATACTAGCTACCCCCATAATTGCATTTCTGGAATGTTGATGCGTGCCACCACCAACCGACTAGCACCTAACATGTGAATCCTACACATAACTATGCAGAATAAAAACAAGGTTCTCCCTTTTGATTGGGTCAACCTAAAATAAGTAACAACTAGCCACAAGAGCCATCATCCTACCTACAACAACTACAAATAACATCCTACACCCTTACTCTCACACAAGTGTAGATAGTTGTCCTATGTGCACATTAACACACTCATATGAAAACCATTTGAACAATGCCACATTTTTACTTCATAAGTGTTTCTTCTTCTATACCCATAATAACTAGTTCTTGCCATATTCACAATCATATTCATACACTCAATGCAACTTCACTTCATCTTGTTGGTCACCTTTATTCTTGAACTAGCCTTTAACTATAGTAATGATATATTAAGAACTAATCATCTATTAATGTGTAACAATATGTACATAATATACCCTTGAGTAATCACCATTGGAATGTTTTCTACCATAGTGATATGGTTCACTCAAAATTTAGGTAAATTTCTAGGAATAAGTCTACCATTTGGAGCTTATTGCATTCAAGTTTGAGTGTATGAGTTGTGGCATAGAATTGTCTCCAAGACTATGGTTGACAAGGTATAAAGTTGGTACTTCAAATTTAGTTGGATGATAATTGACAAATTGAATTACTAGTGGTTGTAAACATAGTGACTTAAAGGTTCATATTACAAGTTATCTACATGCTGATTGAAAATTTATATGTAATTGCTAGTTATATTACTCATGAAAATTTTAGATGATAGAATCATTTAGAGATAGATGGTAATTTCTTCTAGATTATATTTTTGGGAACATTACATCACATCTAGAGAGATATAAACCAAAACTCAAGAGCTGTGTCAAAAAAACTATGCAGTCAATTGACGTGTCCATAGATTTTTTATTTTTTTTTAAATATACATGAATTCTGATAATGTACAACAATGTCTTTACGGTGGCCTATTTCTCTTGAGGGAGGGATGACAATGAGTTCATCCACTTTCACCTCCTCTACTGCTACACCCTTTTCCCCAACATGGACATCACGTTCTGAAAGGCGACCTCCTCACAGGGAATTGTAAGTCCCATCTGGTGATCAAATCCATACTCTTCCTCCGCCTTATCCAGCAGTGCCCGGAATAGAGAATGATTAAAATACTTAGTGGGGATGATATACCTACATCTCTCTCTGCCAACATACACTGCACAGTGTCCCTTTGGGACATCGGCAGGGAGGCTACCACGCGATCTGTTCAACGATTCATCTCTTGTGCTCAAATGTCTTCTGCTCTTTGAAGAAAAAGCATATCCATCTGCCTTAACTGAATTGGCAACCCTACAGAGGACTCTGATTATGTGCTTCACAATAAGGACTTGGGGATTTCCCTTGCTCCTTGCCATTGCACAATTCTTAAGCCAGGCAAATGGAACTGACTTACAACCTAAGGCTAAGAACCCAGATAAGAGAATGCTGGAGAAGAGGGAATGCTTTGTGATTAGAGGGAAGAACATGTTAAGTATATATGGCAACGAGAAACTCAAACCAACCATCTATCCACCTACCGACTCTAACTCAAGGTTAACATAATATGAGTTGATTTTCGGACTGTTGTTGACACAATAAAAGTGGTACTGAATGTCCTTTAACTTTTGTACAAAGTTGCTTTCTATGGTGGCATCTTAGTCGCTCTGGCATCAAATCAATGAAGGAAAGCATGCGTGGGTTTGCCGAGGTGTGGGCTCACAAGCAGACAAATAAACATTTCCCTTTCGGTGGGTGCCTGTCTATATTAATGCAGAAATTATTGAAAAAGATTGCACATGACATGTTGCTCATCATGTATATTGTCCACCATACGCAGATATATCAACAGATAACCCTGTAAATTCTAATTTAGTTTTAAGAATTCGTTAAATTGTAAATTAAGAGAGTACACTTAATGCTGTTTCCATAAATTTGCTTATGTCTATTATGCCTGTATTCACATATATATAGATATATCAAAATTTTAAATATATATATTTTTAAGTATATTTCTATATATATTTGTATGAATATTTGTTTTAAAATTATATAAATGAAAAAGTTAAGAAAATATTTATAAAAAGAAATTGAAGGAGAGGTATGCTTACTAATAGATTTAAATTCAATAAAAAGATAAAACAACAGAACCAAATTCAACCAAATCTATGCTTTGTCCCTAATCAATAAGCATGACCCCACATACTCATTGTTATGTTTGCCTTGGCACAGTTGTAGGGGAGGATGGATTGAATCCACTCCTCAAACCAAAGATACAAACATCATATTCAATACAAAACACAAACACAAATATATTTTCCCAAATATAAATTACTCTGAAACCACTCTGTAGTGGGCAGAGGAAGCAATCTATTGCTTGCTTGAAACACAAGTACAAAATGCCTTTTTTATAGAAGGCTTAGAAGTTACATAGAAAACTCTAGAATATTTTCTCGTACTAGACATACATTTCTAGAATATTCTAAATATAATATTAGAAACTTTACCTAATCCCTAATCCAGCTGGAGGCCTCTAGAATAATCTAATTCACTTAATATTTTTGACTTTGCATTTGAGAAATTTCTGGAAACCCTTCTAGAAGGTGTAAATTTCCGGAAACTACTAAATAACTACTATTCTGGAAAATTCCATCTTAAACCACAAAGTTCTTTGTAGAAATTACTAGAATATTCTAACACTCCCCCCTAATTTCTACCACTAATTACATCAAAATCCATAATTATACATCAAGATCTTATTCCCTGAATTTTTGTCCACAAATGCTGCGGCATTCAAATTCTTTGTTCTCTTCCCTCTTGTCTTCTCTTACTATCAACATCCTTTTATTTGCCTGATGCCAAAGCCTTTCTATGTTTGACCATATGATGCTTTTTACAAGCAGCTTCACCTACCTTCAATCTTCCTTATTGTCCTTAATGAATTCCTCCAACAGCTACGGCTGTATACTTCAATATATCCTTCATGCCTTCAACAGATTTGACTGCATTTGATCTTCTTTTGCCAGTAATCTTAATCTGGGCGTACATGGCTGCGGCCTTCTGCAATCTTTGATCCTCTAAAATCTTTGTGATATCCTTCAATGATTTGATGTTCTACCAATTCGTCCGCAACACCTCCTTAGGGCTGCAACATTCCAAATGCTATGCCAATTTTACAGGCAATGACTTTCAGTAACCTTCAGCAATCCTCTATTGTCTCAAATGGTGACAATCAACTTTTTTTTTCCTTTCTCTGATACCACTGTGAAGTGGGCAGAGACAAAACACTTGAAAGCTAGTGTGCTACAACACAATAAAATCAGACTCCTGAACACCATTGAATTCTCCTTCACAAAGAATAACTTTCTCATCAGCAGAACTTCAGTCCTTGACTTGCCTCTTATCTTTGCAACTTATGAAACTCCTTAGAACTTTCAGATCTTTCAGAGGTTTGTCACAAAAGGTGACAAGATCTCCCTCTTAACATCTGTCACAAATGGTGACAGGATCTCCCTTTCTTGACGTCTGTCACAAATGGTGACAGGATCTCCAAATGATTTTCAAACCTGCTCTGATACCAATTTTGTAGGGGAGGATGGATTGAATCCACTCCTCAAACCAAAGATACAAACATCATATTCAATACAAAACACAAACACAAATATATTTTCCCAAATATAAATTACTCTGAAACCACTCTGTAGTGGGCAGAGGAAGCAATCTATTGCTTGCTTGAAACACAAGTACAAAATGCCTTTTTTATAGAAGGCTTAGAAGTTACATAGAAAACTCTAGAATATTTTCTCATACTAGACATACATTTCTAGAACATTCTAAATATAATATTAGAAACTTTACCTAATCCCTAATCCAGCTGGAGGCCTCTAGAATAATCTAATTCACTTAATATTTTTGACTTTGCATTTGAGAAATTTCTGGAAACCCTTCTAGAAGGTGTAAATTTCCGAAAACTACTAAATAACTACTATTCTGGAAAATTCCATCTTAAACCACAAAGTTCTTTGTAGAAATTACTAGAATATTCTAACAACAGTATAGTGAATAATGTGATTTTCAAGTACTTGAACTAAAAATTTGTTTTTCTTTTCATGTCATAACCCAGAGTATGTACAGTTTCTGTGCCTGCATGTTATCCTTATGAAGACCAAATGCAGCACATCACTGCATTTCCATTAAAGATGTTGGAAGCTGTTAATCTCCGCTCATTATTTTCTTAAACAATCTAGTCACATGATTGTGATTCATCATCCACTTCAACGACTTCTTTTGACATTTTATAACTAAATTTAATGACAAAGGAAGATATGTCGGTTCATACAATCAGGAATAGTTGAAACCAATATTATGAAAATTCCAACGAATAGTAAGTGGAATAGTGAAAACATTCCGTGCTAGCTTATACAAAAATAAATTTCGGAATTTCATCATTGACCATTAAAACTAAAATTTGAATTAAAAAAAACCAATGTTAGATTCTAGCTCTCTTTTGAGACCCTACACGATTACGGTGTCCAAATATTTTTCAGTAGTATTATTCCTAGTGTATGAAAGAACAACCACCCTAAATTGATCAAAGTATTGGAAGCTAGCCATTTACTGTGAGATGTTTCTGGACTAATAGTGAATGAATCAAGAGATATAGCAAAGAAATCCATTAGCAGTGAGAGAATTTGAAAGACAAAGGGGTTTCTTTATTAGGTGTATGTGAAGCCCAACAGCTTTATATTTTATTATTGTAAATTTATTATCTTTCCTTTCAATTATGTGACTCTTCAATTCTTGAGAGGCTATATAAATATGTAATTGGAGGTTTATTAAGGAGTGTGATTAACAAACTGAAGTTACAGTTGTGATGTAAAAACCGAAGATAAAAGTTATAATAAGAGTTTCTCTTACTCAAGTGTGGATGTAGGCAAAGTTTGTTGAACCACGATAAATACTTGTGCTCTTGTGTTTTCTATTCTTGTTGTTCTGTATTTTTCTGATTTGCACTTTCAGATAGTCTTCATAATTGGTATCAAAGCAGGTTTGTTTAGCTGATTGGAAATTGAGGTTAAATTTTCAAAGACAACGAGGAATTAAAAGTGCAGAAAATTTTAGGCAAAAATTTCAGCCTGTGGAAGGTACATATGGAATCATTGTTGATTAAGCAAGACCTTGCACTTGCTTTAGAAGAGCAGATAAAGAAACCATCTACAATGTTGGCTGAAGATTGGAATACCTTGGACAAAAAGGCAAGAGCAACAATCTTCCTTTTGTTGTCCAAGAATGTCTTGTTCAATGTCATAAATTCGCCAACCACCAAGGAAGTATGTGATAAATTAACCAGCACACATGCGATGGCTTCATCTGCAAACAAAGTTTTTATCATGAAAAAACTTTACAAGATCAAAATGAAGGAAGGTACAACCATGGCGAATCACCTCAATGAATTCAACAACTTAATCATCCAAGTGAATTTGGTTGGCATGATGTAAGATGATGAGAGAAAATTTGTCCTACTTTTATGTTCTCTGCCAAATAGGTGGGATAATGTTGTTACAACCATAAACACTATGACTTAAAGCTCTAAAAAGTTGGCTTTTGATGAAGTTTCAGCCACACTTCTCAACGAAGACATGAGAAGGAAGAATGATGAACCTTCATCAAGGGAAGCTTTGATGATAGTAAGTACGGAGAATAGAGGAAAAAATCAAAATAGGGAAGGAAATAATCACCATAGGATCAAAATCTACAAAAAGATCGAGGTCAAGAGGGCGTAATGGTGATTGTTGGTTTTGTGGTAAAGCTGGCCATGTAAAGAAAGATTGTAGAAACAACAAAAAGGCTCAAGAGAGAGTATGGGACAGCGAAGAAAACATAGCTTATGATTTTGCGGATGGTGCTTTGATATTGTCAAAAAGTGAAACTACTTCAACTTCATGGGTATTGGATTCTGATGCATCATTTCACGTCTCCTCATGCACGGACCTCTTCAAAATATACCAAGAAGATAACTTTGAAAAATTTTATTTAGGGCATAATAAAGCTTGTGAGATTATTAGGAAAAGGGATTTTTTTTGTGCTTAAAAGGAGTTGTTAAATGGATGCTTAGAGATGTTCGTCATATTCCTCAATTGAAAAGAAATTTAATTTTGGTGAGTCATCTCTACTCTCAAGATTTTCTTACCTCTCTAATGGATATGTGGAAAGTCACAAAAGGTTCCATGGTTATTGCGAAAGGGGATAAAGTTGGTATTCTCTACATAGTAGAAACTATTGGTGAAGTGGGAGCTTTCATGATAGTTGAGGACAACAATTTGGAGCTTTGGCATCAAAGGCTTGGTCACATGACCAAGAAGGGTCTCAATATTATGCACAAGCATGAACAACTACTAGGTCTCAAATCAATTGATTTAGCATTCTGACACCATTGTCTTTATGGGTAGCAAAAGCAGGTAAGTTTTCTGAGAATGGGACATGAGAAGAAGGATACACCCTTAGCACTTGTCTATTCTGATGTTTTTGGACCAACTAAGGTAAGCTCTATTGCCAGAGCTAATTATTTCATTACCTTTCTTGATGATTGTACAAGGAAAGTATGAATATTTATGCTCCATAAAAAGTCTGATGTATTCAACAAATTTAAGATTTTCAAAGCTTTAGTTGAAAATCAGATTGGTCATAAAATAAAATGTTTACAAACTGATAATGGTGGTGAATTATGTTCATTAGAATTTGATTCTTTTTGTGCTAATAATGGTATTCCTCGGATAAAAGTTGTTCCATTTACACCTTAAGAAAATGGAGGAGACAAGAGGTTGAATAGAATAATTTTGGAAAAGGCTAGATGCATGCTTTCAAATGTAGGTGTGGGCAAGGAATATTGGGCAGAAGCCTACTATTCAGTTGTCTACTTGATCAACCAAAGCCCTTCATCATGGTTGGATTTTGGCATTCTAGAAGAAGAGTGGTTGGGTAAGAGAATTTCTTATTCTCACATCTGAGTATTTGGATGCAAAGCATATGTTCATGTCCAAAAAGAAAAGAGGACAAAACTCAATCCTAAATCTCAAAGAGGTATATTTGTGGGTTATGGAGAAGATCAATTTGGTTTTTGAATTTTGGATCTAGTGATCTAAAGAAGATTGTTCGGAACATAGACGTTGTCTTCAACAAAAAGACTTTTCCAACATTTAATATCCAAGAAAAATCTACAAGTGAGTATGTTCCCTTCTCCATATTTGATAACAATAACAGTGGTAGAAATTCTCAAGTTTCTCCTTCTCCAAATATCTTTTCACCTACTTTACTATTAGTCCCAGCCCCTATGTCTTCATCTACTAGAAGTATGTGGGATAATGGTGTTGAACATACCAATGATGATGGTAATACACATGATGAACAAAGTATTGGCTCTGATTATCATAGTTATGGTGATAAAGTGGGATAATTACCTACCAATTCTTCACAATCTCCTTCAAATAATACAAAACAAAATAGCTCGATAATAATTCTTTGTATAAATAGTCAAATTTGGGCACTATTAGATGACATTTGAAATCCCAAAATCATGCTCCACACATGAGAGAAAACACGCATCAACAATGTGACAGATTCAAACACTCGATGCAACAAGAATCATTACGTCTTACCCCCAACATATATGGTATGCAAAGACACACTCTACCTTCTACACACATTACCAAAGCAAGGCATATCAAATCCCATGAATCACCTCGAGATCATAATTTGGATCCCACACGATCAAGTTCCCCTATCCACCAATAGTTTGTTCCTAATGAGTCTTATACTACTGATAGCCAAGGGGAGGCTTGAGGAACTAGTCAAACTAGTCTATAACATAATCTGGCTACAAGGGGCGATGAACATAGCATATAGGAATTGATTAAAAATTCCAAGATTAGCCCTCATGAGGTCCCAGATAAGAAGAAAGGGACACACAACATTGATAATACTCAGAGGATAGATAATGTCTTTGGATTGAGGAGGTCCATAAGACCAAGAAAAATTCTATCTAAACTTTTGTATTGAGAAGAAGCAGAGCCAAAACTTTTACTTTTAGATCAAGTTGAACCAATAAGTTTTAAATATTCTTATACAGCATCAGATTCTCACAAATGAGAGGCAAAAAGGCAAAAAGAGATGGACTCACTCATGGCTGATAATACTTGGTATTTGGTTTCATTACCACCAAATCAAAAAGAATTGAAAAATCATTGGACTTTTTGGTTAAAGGAAGAATATGGAGGACACAAGTGATACAAAGCCAGGATGGTTGCAAAAGGCTTTGATCAGAAAAAGGGAATTGATTTCAATGAAATATTCTCACCTATAGTCAAGATGATTACTACTCATGCAATTCTTTGTTTAGTCATTGTTCATGACCTTGAACTTGAACACTTGGATGTAAAAACCACCTTCCTTCATGGTGATTTAAATGAATAAATTTGTATGATGCATCCCCAGGGATTCATAAAACATAAACATGAACATTTACATTGCTGATTAAAGAGTAGTTTATATAGGCTCAAGCAAGCCCTAAGGTAGTGGTACCCCAATTTTGATAGCTTCATGACTGAAAATAACTTTGTTCATTGTGAATTTGATCCATGTGTCTATTACAAGAAGCTACCTAATGGCTCTTTTGTTCTTATTTTTCTCTATGTTGATGGCATTCTTGTAACTAGTTCTTCTATGAAGTTAATTTATGAATCAACAGAGAAGTTGTCACAAATTTTTTCCATGAAGGACTTAGGGGTAGTGAGATGGATACTTGGTATGACCATTATCCAAGATCGACACAAGAAGGAGATCAAGCTATCTCAAGAACATTATGTTCTCAAGGTTTTGGAAAGATTTTGCATGGTGCGTGCCAAACCGGTTAGCACTCCACTTTTTTATCACTTTAGTGTCTCTTCTAACATGTGTCCCAAGATACAAGAAGAAAAAATCTATATGAGGGGCGTTCCATATTCCTCAGCAATAGCAAGCCTTATGTATGCTATGGTATGCACTCATCTGGATATTGCCCAAGCATTTGGAGTAGTGAGAAGACTTATGAGTAATCTAGGTAAACAACATTGGGATGCGGTTAAATAGATCTTGATGTATCTCAAAGGTACTTGGCAAGGATGCATCATTAAAAGGATACACTGATTCTGACATGGCTGGATATTTAGACAATAGAAGATCTGGATGGTCCCACAATAGCAAGTCCAACTTTTTGGCCAACTTTGACATAGAGATCAACATTCTGAGAAAAAAATTTACTTTCGAACACCTATTGCCGCAAAACTATTAGGAATTTGAAGATGATGTAAACTAGAGTCTTTTAGAATTTTCTTTCTAGTTTCTAAATACACACACACACACACACACACACACACACACACACACACACACATATATTTAAATTCATTTAAATTCAATTTTCCTTCTCCTTTGAAAAGTGGTTTGCATGAAAAAACTATGTTTTTAAGGAGTTACTGTCACTTGGATCAACATAACTTTTTTTTAAAATCTGATAATGATGTAATTTTCTTGAGATTATATTTGTAACTTCAATATCTAAAAGATGCAATTGGTTTTATTCATTTCAGGTCAATATTTCATAGTTTATTAAGTTCTAAAGTGACAATAGCTGTAATTTGTACATAGGTCACTTGGATTGCTTTAACTTGATTTGTGTATATCAAAATTTATTTTTCCTTTTTTTCATAGAAAAGTAACACAAATACGCTTTTTCTACATATTTTTTATAATTTTATTTTTTCTAATTTACTATTTTTCTTAAAGTCTTGAAGAGACAGGTTGTTGAATGACCAAACAAACCTATGTTTAGTTAAAGTAATATTTAAAGGTGATAATGAAATCAATATGTATTAAAATTATATTCGTTAGAAAGCTTGTTCTCAATAGCATCATTTGACATCACATGTTTGAAAAAACCATCTTGTTTGGTCCTTATTCCAGGCCTTGAAAGGCCATTTTTTTGAAGTTCACTTATTTTTTGAGGGCAAAATTTTAGTTTTGGGGTCTTCGTGGGAAGACCCCCTTTGCACAAAGACCCTCAAGGGGCTTTGTATGAAGACCCTTCACACAAAGCCTATCAAGTGAAAATTATGGCAAAAAAGCCTCTCAAGTGAAAGTGGGGTCTTCGCTTGAAGCCCCCCGTGTAGGGTACTTCGCTCAAAGTGGGTCCACCACTTCACTTGAAGTAGTAACTTCACACAAAGACTCTAAAATTTTGTATTTTCATACAACATCCATTTTCTTCATCCCAAAAATTGGGACACAACTTTGTGGGATCACCCATCTACTACAAGTTATGTATTCACACTTTCCAGAGTAGTTATCAGTTGGACATCAAAGTTGCAACAAGTGGTTTCACTCTCATTTATCAAGGACGAATACATTTCTCACAATGAAGGGGCAAAAGAAATGATTTGGTCACAACATGTTTTTGGTAATTTTGATTGTCCTCAACAAGGTTCTATTTTGTTTTGTAATAGTAAAAGTGTTGTAAGAATTTTCCTAAGGCAAAGAATAAAATGTCAAGATCTAGAAGCTCAAGAGATAGCACAAGAGAGACAAGATGATCAAATGAATAGATTCAATAATGATCAAATGATAATGCTTGATGGATACAAAGGAGTGCCTGAATATATAGGTAATGCAATAAGACTACATGATAAGGAGATGATAAGCTATCAACCACACTAGGTAGAATCACATGTCCACCAAATGTGGATCATCCTCCATTGTACATCAAAGTATGTGAAACATGTGCAACAATGAGAGGATGATAATGTGATAAGAGCACTAAAGGTGGATCTCACACACAAAGAGGTATGTGATGACAACTATCACACCTAAAGTGGAAATTCTCCTAACCATGTGCTAAAATGAAATACAAACTCCTAGGTTTCACAATCACAACTAATATGCAAATGCATTATCCTAAGTAAACTTAAGTAAAGTGTAATTAGTAATATTTAATTACACCAACACCCCCCCTTAAGTGCAACTTAGGGGAATGCACTTAAGCTCATAATGCAAGATGGGTCCCGGCTACTAGGCCATGCTAGGTACCCATGTACA
Organism: Chamaecyparis obtusa; assembly: GCA_027943335.1. NCBI lineage: Eukaryota > Viridiplantae > Streptophyta > Pinopsida > Cupressales > Cupressaceae > Chamaecyparis > Chamaecyparis obtusa. Next base: position 12,247 of record BSBK01005503.1, on the reverse strand, counting down.
ATATGCAAGAACAATAGATAATGCAATCTCTCATAAAGCAGAGAAAGAGAGAAAACCTCATGGGAAAAACCCTCCCCAAAAAGAGAGATGAATACAAGATGCATGCATGTATGGAGTAATCAAGACCCCCCTATTATGACATACATCATGCATATACAATAAAAAATCCCCCCAAAGGAAGGAAACAAGGAAAAATCCCCCCATAATAAGTAATCTCCTCCAAGGATGGTAAGTGCTTGAATACAAAACATAGTCCAATGCTTACAAACAACATTTCTCCCCTTAGGAAGAAGATAAATTAAGTATAGATGTAAGAAGGCTTCCCATTATGGATAGAAAGTAGGAAGGAGAATCCAAATGAAGTATGATGTCTCTGAAGTATGCCAAAGTTTCACCATGTCCTTGGTTGATGAAGATGCCATGAACCAATCAGGAACAATCCCAATAAAAGAAGGTGACAAACAAGGAACTAATGGTAACTGATCCATGTAAGAATTTGGATCAAACTCCAAAGATAAAGATGCCTCCTCAAATGAAGTAGGAGGAGAAGCAAGAAAGCCCCCCCTCAATGTAGAATGTACACCCATGATAGATGCACCTGGATCAATGTAGAAAATGTACTAAGAAAACTAAATGATGTTCCTCCCCTTAGAAAGAAACAAGTCCATAGGTGGATCAATGAATCTTCCCCAATCTTTAGGAAGAATACTCAAAATGTATGATGTCTCAGGAAACTAAATAGGAATCTCCAACACATGAGTATGGTCAAACTGAACCATGAAATGTGACATCTCAAGTGAAGTTTGAGACTCATGAAAACCAATCTCCAAAGAGTCAAATGTCTTCTTTGAAGTTAAAGAGACCTCCTCCAAATGTTGTATCAAAGCATCCACAATCATGTCAATCTCAAAAGAAGGATCAAGTGGAGAGTGAAGAAGAGGGTCAGAGTGTTCCCTCGCAACAACTGAAGAAGGATCATCGTCAACAAAGAGAAGATGAATATCATCAATCAAGTCTCCCAAATCCTCAATGTAGGACTCCACAAACAAACATGCGATGTCTATCAAGTAGTCATCCAATGGAACCAATTCTGGAAGACAATGAATATCTTGTTGCACTGAATCACCTGAATCCATGGCTATGTGAATGTAAGCATCATCAGGAGAAACATTAGATGTGATATCAATAAGAGGAGAAGGAGCTGCAACTGGAGGTTTTGGACATTTTGGAAGTGGAGGAATATGTGGATCTCCATACATTTCCCAAAGAACAGTCCAAATATCAGGTATATTTTATGTCTCATCTTCATAGTCAACAAGGGAATCCATAACATCCATATCTATATTCCAATAGATAACCTTAATAACTTCTAAGTAAGAGTCACAATTGAAAGAAGGATTTTTAGGTCTATCCTCATACAAATAGGGAAATAGGTTATGCTCACTAAGATGAGAAAGAACCAATTCACTCCATCACTTATAGTTTCCTCTTGTCAACTTAATTAAACTAGCCATGATGTGCTTCTCACATGAAACAATGAGACCAAAAAAACAATGCACCCCCCAAAATGCAATGAGCCAAAGAACCCCCCAAAATAGATGATTTTGGCACTTTATATATAGTGCGTGTACAATTGCCACTTGCCAAAATGAACCAAAGTGGACATCTGATTTTGATGATTACAACAGAAAATATGAAGCTATGGTAGACTTGTACAATTAAGACATAAGACCACTCAAGGATCCAATAAATTACAAGTGCCAAAAATAGGCCAAAATAGACCAAATTTTGAAAGTACTATGTCCACTGAGAATTTTTCCAAACTGATCCCAAATCTAGAAAGTAGACAAAAAATCATGAACTGTCAAAAAAAATAGCACCTGAAAATGTGTCCATATGAGCCCGAACAAAGCCTCTAAAGTTGTAAAAATCAGGATTTGTGATTTTTAGAAAATATCAAAAGTAGAGATCAGAAACCACCTGTACCATTATGTAGATCATGAAATTATACCCCCCAAAAAAAAAAATTGCTCAAAAAAAGGAGTCCGGATGACTGAGATATCCCTGATTGAAAATCACCTCTGAAATTATTTTTTCTGAATCGCCACCGCCGAACCTTGAAAATTCAAATGGCTCTAGATTTGGCTTCAGATGTCCGATTTGGATGAAACAAAATTTGATTTAGGGGTTTTTAGACCTCCCCAATATGATTCCAACCTCTGATTTGCATCAGCAAGCTCCAAATTTGACCTGCAATAAAAATCTCTCAAAATAGGCTATGCAATGAAACTCCTATGGCTCTGATACCATGTAAGAATTTTTCTAAGGAAAATAATGAAATGCCAAGATGTAGAATCTCAAGAGATAGCACAAGAGAGACAAGATGATCAAATGAATAGATTCAATAATGATCAAATGATAATGCTTGATGGATACAAAGGAGTGCCTGAATATATAGGCAATGCAATAAGACTACATAATAAGGAGATGATAAGCTATCAACCACACTAGGTGGAATCACATGTCCACCAAAGGTGGATGATCCTCTATTTTACATCAAAGTATGTGAAACATGTGCAACAATGAGAGTATGATAATGTGATAAGAGCACTAAAGGTGGATCTCACACACAAAGAGGTATTTGATGACAAATATCACACCTAAAGTGGAAATTCCCCTAACCACATGCTAAAATGAAATGCAAACTCCTAGGTGTCACAATGACAACTAATATGCAAATGCATTATCCTAAGTAAACTTAATTAAGTAAAGTGTAATTAGTAATATTTAATTACACCAACAAGTGCAATTGATTTAGCAAAGAATGTTGTTTTGCATAGCCAGGCTAAACACATTGAAGTTCATTTTCATTTCATCTAAAGTACACTTGAGGAGTTAAAACTTCAAGTAATGAATATTAATAGCAAAGAAAATCCAGCTAATGCACTTACGAAGATTGTTCCATAAGAGAAGTTCAAATTTTTTTGAGCTTCTGTCGACATTGTAAAGAAATAATAATAGGGAAAAGTAGGGGAGTTTCTCACATTACAATTGTTGGACTTCAAGTGGGAGTTTGTTAGGTGTATGTGAAGCCCAACAACTTCATATTTTATTATTATAAATTTATTACCTTTCCCTCCAATTATGTGACTCTTCAATTCTTGAGAGGCTTTATAGATATGTGTAATTTGAGGTTTATTAAGGAGTGTGATTAACAAGATGAAGCTACAACTGTGATGTAAAAAATCAAAGATAAAAGTTATAATAAGAGTTTCCCCTAATCAAGTGTGGATGTAGGAAAAGTTTGTTGAACGACAATAAATACTTGTGTTCTTTTGTTTTCTATTCCTATTGTTCTGTATTTTTTATTTCCACTTTCAGATAATCTTCACATTTTTTTCGTAGAAACTAATGTGATTTAAAGTCAATGAAAATGATGAAGTATATTGGGATTGGATGAGTTTGAATAGATTTACTCTATTTTTAAATTTTGTAGATCATATGATCTTTAAATAGATAATAGCTATGGATAGATGTGTCTCTTTAATGAGACAACACTCCATGTGACAAATATTGTAGACTGTGTGATGAAATATAATTAAGTTTTAACATCTTCATAAATTTTATATTATGATAGAACCTAATTAGATGATGGGGACTGTAGAAACTAAACAATACAAAACACAAATATAGAGTGTCGCTGCTCCAGCTAGAAAGGCATATTTTATTATTAATAAAATAAGTTAAATTCCTTTGTCTAAATAGAAGATCAATTGTTGACTAATACAAATAGAACACTATAATTGAATAGAACAAAATGAGTAAGATAAACTGAACTGGTACTTCTTCCATATGTGAAAACCATAAGAAGAGAGGTGGATAAATTACCATTGTTTTGTTATCAAACAAGTTTATCTGTTGTAGACTTTATAGGAAATGCGACTGATGATATAGTTTTTTAGTGTAGTTTTATTAATATTAGCATACATAGAGGATATATCTATTATTTATAGAACATGACATTTGGTAGAAATTAATTCTTTCAAACCTTTCCCCTTCTACCAATTCAATTTTATTTTTGACATTTTTTATGAACCCTTTAGAAACTATAATCTTCCAATTCTAGAAACTGAACTTATAAAATCTCATCATTCTCTTGAGATGTTCTAACCACAAGCTCTGGCACACTTGGTCTCTAGTATATTATAGTTTCATATGTGATACAATGATTCTTTAACAATTTACATAGAAGTTGTTTTTGATGACCACAAACCTTACATAACATGGTTTGAAATGACCATGAACTAAAAAAGGAAGTACAATTTCTAGCTAAACATAAACCCCCCACACAAATGAATTCATCTACTTCTACAACAATCCAAACCAATAATATCTTACCTTATATTTAAGGTTTTCAGATTCACTCATATCTTCATAACTTGATAGCCTCCTCTACTTTGATGATTTTATCATCAAACCTCATCCTTTGTTCTATATGCTTCAAATACATGCTCTTTTACACAATCTTCTCCTTAACCTAGACATTTATTTATAGATTTCCTATAGGACCAACTATGACATACTCAAGACATTAATATCCACTCTTCAACAATAATTCACTCATTATTTGAAATTATGCACACTCTTTCCAACATCAATCTAAGTAGACTTCATATGATGCTTCCAATGATTGGCATGATTTCTCCTTTTTTTTGTTGTTTTTGGTTTTCCCATTTTTCTTTGACATCTTCTCTTCAAGCTATGACACTCCTTAACCTTGGCTCTGATACCACTTTGTAGAAACTAAACAATACAAAATACAAATGCACAACATTTCTATTGTAGATAGAAAGACATATTTTATTATTAATAAAACAAGTTACATTTCTCTATATAAATAGATGATCAACTCTTGACTAATTCAAATAGAATACTATAATTTAACAAACTGAAATCAGGAGTAACCTGAATTGAAGTGGTAATTCTTTCATACGTGGAAATAAAAAGTAGAAAGGTGGAGAAACTACCACCATTTTATTATCAAACAAGTTTAACTACTGCAGAATTTATAGGAAATGTTATTGATGATATAGTTTTTGATAGTAGTTGTATTTAATATCAACATGCATAGATGAGAGATTGATTATGTAGAGGACATGTCATTTGGTAGAAATTAATTCTTTCTAGCAGGGACACCTATAACTCATAGATAAATTTATTAGATATTTATGTACAAAACAAAAATATTTAACACTAGTGTATTATTAAGAGTTTACAAATTTATTCTTGTTCTGAATGTTCACTCTTGATTACCATTGTTCATTTTATCTATAATAATATGTTTTTTTTATGATTTTGTCAATAAAAAAGGTAAAGTTATCTGAAATGATCTTTGTGATTAAAATCTTTATAGATTTAGAAACAATCTATATAATTTACTCTATAGATTTTTGCTTTCACTTTTTAGAATGTCTATGTTTCTCTATGACACTTTTATTAAATCTACAATCAATACTTTTAATGTCCCCTATTAGGACCTTTCTTAATTTATCCTAAATTTCTTAATTAGGGTTTGGATTGTAATGTCCATGATAGGATTAGTCATTTATCTTCTTAGATTTAGCTATCTTTAACACTCATATCCAACCTTACTACCATTTTAACTCCATGAAGGGAAGATTAGACATTATCCAAGGTACCTAGATAACAACTACAATGGGCTCCCTCAAAATTTATATGTCCAAGCCCATATCCTATTTTGGTACTTTCCCTCAAGGCTTCTGGGACCCTGACCCGTACCCTATCTTGGGACATATAGTTATTGCTTGGATTTAGGAAAGCCCCTGCTTAGTAAAATTGTACAATCTTCTCTACCTAAGACAAATAGTAAAAGAGATCTTGTATAATATAATTCATATAATTTGATGCAGGGCCTTCCATAGGTCATAAACTCATACAGAAACTTTCAGAGGTCATAACTTTTGACTCAGGTCTGGGTTTTTGCTCAAAATTTTCGGGTGCGTGCCTCAAGTGGTGGCATTTGTTTTCCCAATGGATCTTAGGTCGATTGGGGTCTATTTTGGCACATTACCAGGAGCTGAAAGTTTCATCTCGAGCTCCAAAATCAGCTTTTAGTATTTTTTCTCTAGTTTTTAGAAAGTTTTATTTTGTAATAAATCTGAATTTATGTTATCAAATCTCAGATATTAGTTGGCACTTCATTCTAACTTAGTTGAGGGCATGTTTAGGGAAAAACTCAGCTTTTTAGGTGTTGTTTCAAAAATTATCAAAAATAGCAAAAAAATAGCTATGGGAAAAAATTGCCAAAAAGGGTAAATTTTAGATTTCTTGTTTTTTCTAGTTTTTTGGTTACTTAAGAGTTTCCAACGAATTGTAGAAGTAGTGATGGATGAATGGAAAAATATTGAAGGTTCAAATCTGTGTTAATTTTCTTGTGATTTAATTTATTGATAACAGAGAGTGTTTGTGCTACATCATTTGGTATCAGAGTAGGAAGATGGCTGGGAGAGGAAGAGGAAGAGGAGGTGTCACGCCAATGCAAAGATTGATGATGGATATGCAAAGATAGATTGAACGAGTCAGTGAGTGAATAAATAATCAAGGAATGCTAGGAAGGAATAAATCAGATGAAGAGTGAAACCAAAGAGATGCTGACCAAAATGAAGAAACTATAGAAGAGAGGCTGGAAGAAATGAGTTATGAAGATGAAGTTCTTAGGGCTTTGGAAGGAAGGAGTGAAGCAATCAAGATTGATGTTTCAGACTATGTTGGTATTCTTAAGCCAGAAGAATTAATAGACTGGCTAAACGAGATGGGGAAATTTTTTGAATGGAAGCGTATGACAGAAGAAAAGAAGATGATGTTTGCATGCACAAAATTAAAAGGACATGCAATGATATGGTGGGATCATCTACAAAAGGAACGAACTAGAAAAGGAAAAGAAAAGATTAAGACATGGAGCAAGAAGGAGAAAAAGCTCAAAGAAAAAATTTTACCCATTGATTATTCACAAACCCTCTTTCGCAAGTTCCAGAATTTGAAGCAGAACTTGTCTTTAGTGCAAGACTATACAAATGAATTCTACAAGCTATCCATGTGCATAGAGCATCAAGAAAATAATGAGCACATGGCTGCTAGATATATGAATGGCCTAAAATTCTCCATCCAAGATGGATTGAGCATGCATCATGTCAACAGTATGGAAGAAGCCTACCAATTATCCCTAAAGGCTGAAGAGAAGTAGAATAGGCAACTATATCTAGTGGAATAGAGGTGGTCGTAGGGGTACCTCAACTCCATTTCGGGGAGGTTCTAATAGTGGTTGGGGAGATTCCTTTTAAGGATTTGAAAAAGATATAGACACTAGACAAGATCCTCCAAATCAAGAAAGAGGAAGGGGGTTTCAAAGAGGATGAGGCTACGGTGGTGGAAGAGGCTGGGGAAAATCAGAGAAGGCCTTTCACTTGTTTTAGGTGTGGAGAAGAAGGACACAGAGCCTTTCAATGTTGAAATTATAATGTACCAGAAAAAAATCAAGGAGGACAACCTAGAGTGAACCTGGTTCAGCTAGAATTCATAGAAGTAGGAACAGAACAAGAAGTCCTACTAGATGTGGGAGAAACTCTCATGATGAGGACATCGATGATCATTCCAGAGAAGGAAGAAGTCCTACAAAGAACTGTGATGATTCGTGGCTTCAAACCAACATCTTTAGAACTAGATGCACCTTAGGCGGAAAGGTATGAGGTGAACCCACAATAGTGGGTACACTTTTTTGGCTGAACGGACATTGAACTCTATAATTTGAAAAAAACTTTCAGATTCAGATGCATATTGTCGTTAAACCATTTGAAATCAAAATATGAAGTAAATTAGAGTCTTTTAAGATTTTTTGTTTAGATTCTAGATATATTTTTTATTTTTATTTTTGAACTCATGTGAATAGTTTTTTTCTTTCTCCCACAAAAACTAGTATGTTTCTGAAAACGTCATTTTCAAAGAGTTACATTATTTTCATTGAGCATAATTTTTTATAAAAATAGATATCAATGTGATTCTTTCAAATTTAGTTTTTTAACATCCATACAAAGGGCATGCAATTGGTTTGATGACATTTTCATGATTATTTCATATTTTATTAACGTTTAAAATTGACTAAACTGTAATTTTGACATACCTTGACTACATAGCTTATAACTTGTTGTGTATTTGTCCAATTTCATTTTTGTTTTTTTTGTATAGAAAGAGAAATTCAATACCTAGGGCATAGATATTTTTTAGATATTTTTTTCTCTCATTTACTATTTTTCCATAAGCGTCAAACATAAAGGTAGACATACGGTGAAATATCTATGTTTAGTAAAACTAAAAATACAATCATAATAAACTTAATATATATTAGCATTATAATCATTGGAAAGATTTTTCTTACTAGTACCATACTAAATAGATAGGTTTGTCAGATGGATTCATTTGATCTGCCAAAAGATAAAGTCAAAGTGATTTTTTATCAGCATTTTAATAGGTGTGAAGGAGACTCCATTATAGGTACAATTGAGGAGTACAGATCTTATATCAATATTTTTTTTATCTAAGAGGCTTTGAGCTAACCATTTGTAATTTATTCCTTCAAATGGAATCTCTCAAGGCTTAAATGATCATATTTTATTAAAAATCTATTATTTCAGCAAAAAGCAACATGTCTAAAAAAGTGTAACCCACTATTGTGGGGTGCACCCTACGCCAAGTTATTATTGATGGGGGTAGTTGTGAGAATATGGTAGCTAAGGAAATGGTAGAGAAATTAATCTACAATGTGAGAAGCATCCTCATCCTTACCATATTGTATGGTTTAAGAAAGGAAATGAGGTTACTGTTGATAAAAGATGTTTGGTTAGTTTTACTATAGGGAAAATCTATAAGGATGAGATATGGTGTGATGTTAATCCTATGGATTCTTGTTATATTTTGTGGGAAGGCCATGGAAATATGATAGGAAGATCATGAATGATGTGAGGAAAAAATACATATACCTTTTGGAAGGATGCGCTCTAAAGTGACTCTCTTACCACTTAAGGATGAAAGGAAGAATTAGACCATTTGTCTGCAAAGGATGTTGTCAAAGAAATGAAAGTGACAAGTTGCTGCTATGCATTGGTAATAAAAGAGGAGAAGAACTAGAAGACATAATACCACATGATACAGTATAGATACTGGAAGAATTTTCTAATGTTATTCCAAATGAGCTACCTAATGGTCTCCCACCAAAAAGGGATATACAACACCATATTGATCTGATTCCTGGAGAAACTCTTCCTAATCAAGCATCTTATCGACTGAACCCAACACAACATGCAGAGCTCAACAAACAAGTAACAAAACTAGTTGAGAAGGCCTACTTAGAGAAAGCATGAGAGCCCATGTGTTGTACCTACATTGTTGACCCCAAAGAAGGATGGAACATGGAGGATGTGTACTGACAGTAGAGAAATTAATAAGATTACTATCAAGTATCGGTTTCCTATTCCTCATATAGAGGATATGATGGATGAATTAGCAGGGGCCAAATACTTCAGCAAGATCGATCTACGAAGTGGATACCACCATATTCAAATTCATGAAGGAGATGAGTGGAAGACAACTTTTAAGACTAGGGATGGCTTGTATGAATGGATGGTTATGTCATTTGGGCTTTCTAATGCACCAAGTACATTCATGAGATTGATGAATACTGTCTTACAACCCTACATTGGTAAGTTTGTTGTAGTTTATTTTGATGATATCCTAATTTATAGCCAAAAAAAAGGGGAACACCTACAACACTTGAGGATCATCTTGAGTGTACTGAGGGAAAGAGAAGCTCTGTACAAATTTAAAGAAGTGTAGATTCATGCAAAATAGTTTGACTTTTCTAGGCTTCGTCATTTCTAAAGATGGTGTTCAGATGGAACCAAAAACGGTCAAGGCAATCTAGAATGGCCTACTCCATCTAGCATAACAGGGGTAAAGAGTTTTCATGGATTGGTAACCTTCTATAGAAAGTTCATTCAGAATTTTAGCAGTATTGTAGCACCCATAACAAATTGTACAAGAGGGAAGGGAATTCACATGGGACAACAGATGCTAAAAGGAGTTTCCAATTCTTGAAGAAAAAGGTAACTAAAGCTCCTATATTGGCACTTCCAAATTTTGATAAAGTATTTGAAGTAGAGTGTGATGCTTCCCATGTTGGAATAGGTGTTGTTCTAGCCAGATAGGTAAACCAGTAGCCTTTTTCAATAAAAGTTAAATGATGCGAGGAAGAACTATTCTACCTATGATTTAGAATTTTATGCTATTGTTCAAGCCTTAAGGCATTAGAGGCATTATCTAGTCCCACAAGAATTTTTATTATTTACAGATCATTTGGTCCTGAAATATGTGAACACGCAAAAGAAATTGAATAGTAGGCATGCTAAATGGGTTGTCTTTCTTGCAAGGGTATAATTTTGTTTTGAAGCATAAGTCTGGACACTAGAATCAGGTTGTTGATGCCCTAAGTCAGTGAGTTACACTCTTAACTACAATTGTGAAATAGAGGTCATTGGTTTTGATGCTATTAAAATTTTGTATGAAGCTGATGCTGATTTTTGGGAAATTATAGAGAAGATTAAAAAACCAAGAACTAATCTTTTAGATCACATGAGGGGAGAATACTTTATGCAGGATGGTTACCTCTTTAGAGGAAAAAAAATTTGTATACAGCTGGTTCCATGAGGGAAAATATTATTCGAGAATTTCATAGTGGTGGTTTGGCTGGTCACTTTGGGAAGGACAAGACAATAGCTTTGGTTGAAGACAAATACTACTGGCCAAATTGAAAAGGGACATTTCTAAGTACATGGAAAGGTGCAGGATCTGTCAAGTGGCTAAGGGTCACTCCCAAAACATAGGATTGTATACACCTCTACCTGTACCCATCGAGCCATGGATAGATGTGAGTATGGATTTTGTATTGGGGCTCCCCACACCCAGCGAGGTACATATTCTATCTTTGTAGTTGTTGATAGATTCTCTAAGATGGCTCATTTTATTGCTTGTAAGAAAACTAATGATGCCACAAGCATAGCCAATTTATTTTTCTTAGAAGTTGTTAGACTCCATGGCATTCTAAAGACTATCACATCTGACATGGATACTAAGTTCTTGAGTCATTTCTGGAGGACCTTATGGAAGAATATGGGAACATAGTTGCAGTTTAGCAGTACCTATCATCCCCAAATTGATGGTCAAACTGAGGTAGTCAATCAGAGTTTGGGAGACCTGTTACGGTGTATTGTTGGTGAAAAGCCCAAGCAGTGGGACTTGGCATTGCCTCAAGTAGAGTTTTCTTACAATAGTTCTGTTAACAGATCCACTAGAAAATCTCCTTTTCAAATCGTATATGATAAGAATCCTTAGGGTTTTTTGGACCTTGTACAACTTCCTGTGCAAGATAGGATTAGCAATGATGGGGAAGCATTTGATAAAAACCTTCAACAACTTCAACAAGATGTGAGGAGTAAATTGTAGGATAGCAATGAGTGATATAAGGTTGCTGCAGATGTCAGTAGAAGGAGGAAGATATTTCATGCAGGTGATTTGGTGATGGTGTACTTGAGGCGTGAGAGATTTCACACTGGTACATATCATAAGTTGAAATACAAAAAGATAGGTCCTTGATAAATTTTGAAGAAGATCAATGATAATGCTTATGAGGTTTGTCTACCAGATGATTTGGATATTTCTCCTGTCTTTAATGTTTTTTATTTATATGCATTTCATGGAGAACTACCTGAGCTAGACAGTATAGATGAGGTGGATTGGCATCACCACCTTCCAAGTAAAAAGAAGGAAAAGATTGCTCACATTCTGGACAAGCAGTCTACAGTCACCCGGAATGGTCATTACAATAGGTACTTGATTCAGTGGGAGGGATTACCAGCAACAGATAGCACCTGGATCTCAGAATGAGAAGTGATGAAGTTGGACCCCAAAAATTTGTAGTAGTTCACAGGCACCCACTTTCAGGAGCTACATTCCTTTAAAGAAGTGGAGAATGATGCAGGGCCTTCTGTAGGTCATAAACTCGTACAGAAACTTTCGGAGGTCACAACTTTTGACTCAGGTCCGAGTTTTCACTGAAACTTTTTGGGTGCGTGCCTTAGGTGGTGGCATTTGTTTTTCCAATGGATCTTAGATCGATTGG